>JANHGL010012495.1:0-72231 GCA_024611195.1 Ceyx melanurus | reverse complement strand
TGCAAGATGAAAGACATACACTTATTTTTGTACATCATGAGGATTCCTGAAAAAGGCTTCCAAAAACACAGCCCTAACATTTACATACAACTCAATTTAGACATGAGGTATCTCACACCAGTGCCTTATTTTTCGCACTACTCAAAAGGATCACAATGCACTTCATTTTCACAGTACACTAGCTAAACTGTGTGAATAAAAACTGCCCATGCTTTGTGTGAAAATATAATTAGGGCCATAGTTTATGTGAACAAAAAGTAAACTCACAGCAAGTTCTGAAGTACTGGATATGTTAGAACAAGACCCACTGTTTTGCATCTACAAGCACATCAACAATATTACAGAAGATTGTCAGCACTTTTCAGTAATACAGGCATTAAGATTTATTGAAAATCGATTCAGAGTTGAAGAGAAGTATGGAAACACTTCACCTTGGCTTTACTGCCCCTAAATGGGATTCAACATGAACAGAATTAATAGACAATTCAAGTGAACAACACTATTTTTATTCATGTTACGATACAGCCACTAGAAAACTTAGAGCTGAACATAAGACTTGCATAGATGTCTACTTTAAAGTTTTATTTTTTAGGCCAAAAGACTCTCTTCAAAATTTGGCATAAAGACAGCTAACATGTTTTACTGTATATCTTTAATTCTTAAAAAAAAAAAGAACCAACCCACAAGTTTGGGGGTTGGACTACATGACTGTAAAAGGTCCCTTCCAACCCAATCCATTGTATAACTGATTCTATAATTTGGTTTGTCTAGTAAGCAAAGCTAATAAATAGCTGTGACTTTTTTTTTACTCAAATACTGGAAGTCTTCTGGGAAAGACTTCTCTGTGCTTTGGCTGAAAACTTGCAACTCAAAAGCCCAAGTACGATCTTTTTGCAGGATTACATTCTTGGAAATGCACATAGTATTTTGTGCCACGTTCCTCTGCTAGAAGGCACAATTTATGAAAAAAACATTCATGAAAAAAAGCCAGTTCTGAAAGGATAAGAGTGACACCCCCTAATGTTGAGATTTTTTTTTTTAATCTGGGCAAGGCCTCCTTTTTTATTTTCTCTAACCCCACAAAAAAAACCCAACCAAAAACCAACCAACCAAAAAAAACCCCAAACAAAACAACAACAGCAAAAATGCAAAAACCCCCCCACACATTTGTAAAGTAACTTCAACATTCATAAAATGAAGACATTTCCTAGCATAAAAAACTGTAAGAAAGAGAAACATGAGCCAACAGAGTTTTCTACTGGTGAAAAGTTACTTTACAAGACTAGGTGTGAGAGTAGTCACTATCCCTCAAGAACTCATGTGTCAACACACAGAAAATTATTACAGGCAACTTTTTTTTTTTTTTTAAGTTAAGTATGTGGTGGTAAAGCTGATCATTTTGTCTAAAGTGCTTGATGAAAGCAGAGAAACAAAACCTGATAAATTAGTGAAACCAGAAAGTGGAAGAATTACATTTATCATACAAAACAAGAAAAAGTGGAGCATTTTCACATTTGTCTTGCATTGGGCATGACACAGAAAAAAAAAATCCTTCAAGCTGAAGAGCTCCCTTAAAGCCTATAGTGTTCACAACACAAATTTTCTTACATTTCTGGGATACCAAGTCATTTGACATAAGAAAGTATTATTATAGTTAAGAAATGAAGATTACATACGAAGTTTTAGACATTAAAAAAAATCTTTGGGAAAATGCTATTTAATACTTTCAATAACTTTAAGTGCCCCTATATCTTTTACAGTAGAAATGCAAGAGCCTTTGGTACACAGCAATGCTTGGTTCTGTGCACATCTTAAGACATGATCTTTTTCTTACATTCCACAGAGCAAAAGACCATCCCTTCCACCGGCATGAACTTCTGGCCGATCAGACACTTGCTGCAACAGGAACACAAGAAGCATTCCTGAGTAGCATGCCAGTTGAAGTTGTTGTATGTCACACGCTGAACTTCTGGATCTATAGCATTATGACAGCCTTGGCAGATCTGTTTAGAAACAAGTAACACAAATAAAGCATAGACATCCTCTTTACAAGTCCAACAAAAACTGGAATTCTTAAATGTTTTTGGAGAAGAGAGACGAAGTGTTAAGAGAAGCCTTTGAAATAAATCTCCAGCTTTTGATTTTCTTGTATTTTTAAAGCAGAGTTTCTCCTCAGAAGGCATCCGAGGATACAAAAGATGCACACAAAATAAAGTGCCCACAAGTTAGTTGCTGCTGAGACAGTAATGATTAGAATTTCCCAATTCCAAATAACCACAAGATCTTGTCATGCCAAACACAGATCTTCACAGATGAACCCATACATTTGAAGAGATTATTTACAAATCTCCCTGTCCACTTGTAGCTGTAAGTCAATGCTGAAGAATTAAAGGTTACTGGAAAGTCTTGGATGCAATTCATCTTACAAGCTAGTTGTCAAAAATTTCCCTTTTGATCAAGGAAGCTAATGCTTTAAGGGGGGGGATAAAAAGCCTCTCCATAAGAACCCTTCACACCTACCTAGAAGATTAACCACCATTTAGAGATGATAGTTTTTCTCTCTATTAACTGTATAAACAATCTAGATGCACATTAAACTCCCAACTAATATCTAGTTATTGTTAGGTATGAACAGACCATCAGCTCAGATTAGAATTCCTGGCAAAACTAGGATTCAAGAACTACCATTCTTTCCCAAACTTATAGCTGTACCCTGTCATTCACCCTCCTTTATAAATAATGTGACTAGAAATACAATGAAACAAGTACCTAAACTGCAGTTGCCACTACAGACTTTGAGCAGACCAGCTGAAGTTGAATCCCACTGGTCACAATCAGCTACGACTGACACAAACTATATGTCACCATTACTCATCTTCACATATTAATAGTTTTTGTTACAAAGCTATTCTTTGCTGCTGGTAAAGATGTTTTCAGAACAGCCTCACCTTCTGCCAGTGGCTTTTCTTCAAGTTTATGAATTGGTAAAATAACTTTAAGTTTGGTTTGCTTATTTTTTTCAAAATGGGAAAAAAGATGATTGACTTGAACCTAAACTTGCATTGATTTATACTCTTCAGATACAGCCACACAAGTAAGAGTTTCAAACTCCACATGTACTTTCCCTTCCTGCAACACATGCATAAGCCCTTACCGCAGCATGGCTTTTCACGTAGCAGGGTTTGCAGACTGGCTTGTCATTCACCATGACATAGATTTCTCCGGCCAAAACACAATCACAGTCAAAACAGCAGAAGTGTTTCAGATGCCAGTTTTGACCTTCTGCTTGAGTATATTCGTTGCTGAATATTAGCTATGAGAAAGATATAAATATTAATACATGCATTTGAATAGTATTTCTTTTACTAAAGCTAGTCTCAGAATGTTTTGTAATTGCCAAGAAACTCCTGGTGATTTCATCATTTCAGATTATTTCAACAACAAAATCAAATGCATCCACTTGTTTGGCTGGTACCCAAAAGTTTCCACTTGGTTTATTCAGAGCCAAGAGATGCCACAGACGCCAGGGAGACTGCTCTCGGTGTGCAGCACATGGTGTAATTTAGTAAGGCGCTCCCCCTAGTGCCCTTCTAGACAAACAACTGCATAACTGGGACCTCGTAGGATTTGTACTTGTGTATTACATTCGATGTCCTTGTAGACCACAAAAAATCCTGACCAAAACTAAAGCAAACTCTGGATCTTCCTACATGTGGAGTGTTTGTATTGGCTGCAGTTCTCAGCTAGAACTGGTGAAGACACACCAACTCCCTGCACTGAAATATTTTACTAAAATCATATTCACTTCTCAGGGGAGCAAGCTTGTGTGCCAAGACAAAGAACTAGGATAGTTCCTACCTCATCACATCCAGCACAGCGGGGTTTTTCACTATCACAATAATGTCTTCCACAGTACAGATTACCATTTTTCCAGAAATAGATCATATCTACTAGAAGTTCACTGCAGGTACAACAGACAAAACAAGCTGGGTGCCACAATTTATCATATCCAGCACGTTCTGCATAGACAGCTGGGTCCCCTTCTTTCATGTTCAGTTTGCAGCGATAGCAGGACTGAAAAGAAGTTGTTAACAAGTTAAGTCTTTCAAAAGGTACATTTATAACAATTACATATTACTGACATTAATACATTCCACCTTCCCAGACTGCAATTAAGGCATTAGTCTGCTCACAAGATCAGACAGAAGTGTGACTTGATGCCACAGTACAGGTTTGTCTAAGCAATTCAAGATGATGCTCATTCTGATGTAGTGCTTGTGCTACTTAAATTATTCTGTTTTGCCATATTCACATTTTTACAACTACAGGCAACTAAAATTCTTTCTACATTCTATAAGCCTTACATACTCAAGAATAATGAGCAAATAATGAGCTTCCAAAGCTAAATAACTAGAATATGACTAGAACACAGAAAAAGAAAATGTCTGTACTCATAGGTGATGAGAAAATTAAGTCTTGCCTGTATCACTGGTAAGAAAAAAAAAATAAAATTTCACACTCCTTTTTAAAGCTGTGTTCTAGGGATGATAAGTCACTCATGGCTGTGGTCCAGTCTACAGCTGAATCACTAGTTTGGCATTTCCTGCACACCAGTTGGTTTGTGGATTGGGTTGAACACCCTGGGAAGGTTTTGTCTATGATTCACATCACTACAAGCTCAGCTACAAGTGGCTTTTAAAATTATGTGTGTGCATATAGATATGAAAAAATACATATAAAGTGACTTGGCCATAAGACACACTGATTAGACCCCCACACTGGTGTATTTTCAAGTTGCTCATCTGGAACATAGAAAGATATCAAATGGGGAGAAAGCATTTTGGAACAGGAAGAAAGGGGAACTCAGAAAAGCAGAAGTGTAAATCTATATGTATATAAAGTTCTTTGATCCTTCTTCTTTAAGACCTCATACTCCAAGAATAGTAAATTATAAGGTTTAGTTGTTGTATGGATCCATTTTAGGGCAAGAAGATCAATTTACCTATCATTTGAAACATTCCTGCTCTAGGTACATAAAGATATTTGGTTCTTTACAAGATGAAAATATGCTAATATAATTTTTTTCTGTTATTCAGCTTTCAATCATGGTAAAACATTTTACTATTAAAAAAAAAAATTAAAAAATATTTTAAACAGAGGCAATTTATCACAGGTATATCTACATTAACAGTGGAGACCTGGTTGTTTGTGTTTTGTTGTTTATTTTTAATCAGGTTTAAAAGAACTGTAATCTATTCCTATAACAAAAATTATTTTTTCAAGAGATTGTTCACCACAGCAACAGGAATGCATGCTTTCAGATTCCATCTGAAAGACAATAAGCAAAAAAAAAAACCAAACCAACCAACAACTTTGGAGAGCAAAGATGTAGAACTAATGGATAGGATACAGACCAAAAAGGTAATTCTTCTGTAAATTAGAGCTCTTCCTATCGTTTTATTTTGAGCTATTAAAGTTAAGATAATGTTACCACTGAACAAAGTCACACTGCAAAAATATGACAAAATAAATACTTAACACTTCTAAACCTCTTTTCCAAATCACACTGGTGAGATATGCCTCGTCTAAACAGCAGGAGGTATCCTCAGGTGCTTGAGCAAGAAAAGTTTGGAAGTGATAAATAGATGTAATGTAAAAACTAATCACCTTTCAATAAAATCTCTCAAGAGGACAGACCACCTCCTGCCCTTGCCTTAATGTAATCCCAGCCAGCTGGCCAGCATGGTACAATGCAAGGTGTGTATTTCTGTAGATGTCTCTCAAGTATGTAAGTGAAGAATTGCTGTGGTGAAACTGAAGTAACCCAGCAGTAAAAGCTGGGACAAACAAGACAGCAAGAACAATAAAGTAGCTTTTTAGTATCTTAGAATCTCCATGACAGGATTATGGCAAAAATAACTGAATATAATTTTGGAAAATAGCTACAGGTAGCCACATGGCACAGCATATGGCTGATTAAGGTAATTAGGCATGTTCAAAGGTAAAATATAATTGTTAATTTCATATTCCATATGAATTACACTGGAAATAATATGCTCTCAGTTTAGAACACAAATAACCAAACACCAAAAAAGCACACCACTCACCCAATAACACTGAAAACCATATTCTGCAGCGTGTTAACAAGCAAACTTTTACCTCCCTTTAGAATTTACATATTCATTTTCTCTAAGTAACCTGGAAACAAATAGCAGCAACAGTTCTAGAAATAAATGTAGAGATTTTGCTTCTCTCAAGTGAAGAGCTGATTTTGAACTAATTTAATTCAGTAATCCTACCCCTATTTTGTATTCCTAATTGGTAGCAGAGAACTGGGCAGTAGAGGTTAGCTATTTAAGTCAGAAATACTTTGAGGCTGCAGTTTTAGAAACATCAATGAAAATGAGGAAATTCTACATACCTTATATACTGTTAAGCTATCAAAAGGCAGAAGTCAGATCACAAAGGAAAAATAAGACTATTTAAAGATCTGAATGTGGAAAGAAGGCTAGTTAAAACATCCATTATATGGCTTGGCTTGTTTGACAAGGGAGAGGTGTCACTATTATTTTAGTTTAATTAAATTTCAAACAATTTTTCAAGTGGGTAATTTTGGTGCTCTTCCAAGAAAGAAAACAGACTTCTAAAATTAAACTAAATTCTTCAAGATGATAAAAGTGTAGCAGTTACTTTGTAAAACTACACAAATTTCTCGATTATTATTCTGTAAAAGCCACCCTGCTATATTAGATCTCCAAGCTAACAAGTTTTTACAACAAGGATGTAAAGATCACTTAAGGAAGTTCGCTGCAATGCACTAATTAGTCAGAATCCAGGGTTCTGTGCAGACATTCACATTCTCTAGTTACCCTTCTTTCTTTCCCTCCCCAGTTTTTCACTATTCCAAGTTAATAAACAAGTTAACTGTGTTGAGATAACCAAAGAGAACACTCAGATGGTCATATACCTTTGTGTTTTTATCGTTCTTATACTTACATACTGAGTTGCCTTCTGATCTGGGGACTTGTCCTCCATTGCTCCTGCAGCGGCTGAGGTGCTTCTGTCACCGTTGTTCAAGCTATTCTTGTCAGTAGCACTCATTTCCACCTCACCAGGGAGCTTGACATCTCCTACGCCAAGTGCCTCGTTTTTGTACTTCTTCACAAATTGTTCCATCTGCTTAACTTCATTGGGGGAGAGCTCGTGGCATTTTGAAGGATCCTGGTCGTGAGCTGGCAGCTGCTTAGCCAACTGCTTCTTCCTGTACTGTGCGCCTTCTGAGCCAGCAACTGGCTGCTTCTCCTTTGGTAGCATCTGCATATACTGTCTAGCCTGAATCAGGAAGAATTAAATATCAGATGCCACTTCAACTACAGATCCATCCTTTTAAGCAAACATGCAACTAAAATAATCTCTACTGTTGTGAGCGAGTCAAATTTGTCAAAAACAAGGTTCTTTCCAAAAACATGAAGCTCCTGAAACACAAAGGATGGTGATAAAATACAGCAGATTCATTAATTTGATTTTCCCCAGAGTAAGAGACAGGCTTCCTTTTAAACCTTTTATAACATTCAGAATAAAGACATTATTTCTCAGAGTAAATAATAACATTTACATGGCACATTGTCTATTCAAATCTGCCTGAAACTATTGCTATCAGCATAGCTTTAATAAGTAGAAGCTGAAATAATCTGCCTGGGGGCACAGAGCCTGCTGCAGAAATAATTCTAGTTAAATGAAGAAAAAAGCTTTAGTTTTAATAAAGCAAGGACAAGTCTAAAAATAAAAGTGGTAACTGAATATTAAGTAATGTTTGATAAATTTACTGAAAAAGGATACTTAGAGAAGTAGGTCAGAAATATCATGATTCCGGCATGGATCGCACCACATTGCAGTACGTTAGCAAAAGTTTGAAAAGTGAAGCAAAATCCTCAGAAGGCTATCTGCCATCTCATCTACTTCAGCTGAAAACATACTGGAAGAGTGTTGCTCTTTCAAGATGTCAACACTGACCTTGTTCTTACCATATACAGTAAAAGCAATATGCAAGCCAGAGCTTTTCCCTTAACTTTAAACAATGACAAATTGTTGTGGGGTTTGTGTGTTGTGCTTTTTTTTTTTTTTTTTTTAGATTTGCTTTTAAACCCACACTCACTCCATGCAAATTTTTCAAGTTCACTAAATCCCACCTATTAAAACTACCTATTCTCTCCTGTTCTCAAGATGTTTTATAGACAGCATCCTTATATGTGAAATGACAAAGGCACACTGCAGAGGTGTTATCAGTTTTGAGGAGGAAGAAGACTACAAGAGGCAAATTTATCCTGGTGTTAAGCTTTACTTCTCTATCTCCCATCAACATGAAGAACAAATGAATTGGACTTACAAGCGTCTGATTCTGAACAGGAGGAGCCCACTCAAAAGTCACAGTATTGATGGATATGTTTTTCTTGGCTGGCACTGGATTAGTCAGTATCATTACGTTGCGTTTATACATGGGAATGCCATCATTCTTCAGCTTTGCAATAAGAGTTGTGTATTTTGTATCTTCAAAGAGTTTCCCTACTTTCCGGTCTTCCTCATTGCTGGTCAGGATATCGTGCTCTTCCTGGCCACATTTGCAGTTGCGGCATATTTTTCTGAAATGTATGGAAGCAGCAACAAAGGTACAGTCTCAGCTGAAAGTTACAGCTCACAGCAGTTGCACATGTAATAGCAATGGGAACCCCAAACCATGTTGGAAGTGCTCTGATTAGGGAATACACAAGTTATTCTGCATTATGTCAAACATCTCCTGAGGAAATTCTTTATTTCTCTAGTTGCATTATTCACATTCTCTGTTGACAGACATTGTCATCAGATAGTTATCAGTCAACTACACTAATGCATTTCGAATATGACACGATTCCTTGAGTTACATCTTGGTACTGATATACACACACATAAATGTCCATTATCACACACCTATAACATTTATTATGGCTAGTCACCCATGAGTTAAATGCATCAACACAATCCCTCTAGCAATCATTTATTTGAGCTTTTAGTCTTTCAGGTTCTCCTTACACACTCAAAATAACACAATTTCCTTCATATACATTTCACTATATGCATGATATTATCAGAGCGTCGCTACCTAGTGGAAACAGATATTTATTAGAAAGGAAAAAAATTGCATACAACCATATAAACAGTGTAATTGCACCAAGTCCTCTTCAAAGTTCATAGTTTAAAAGATGAGAAAATAAAAGTGAAAGGCTTATATGGACAAAGCCTTTCAAACAGCTCTGAACCACGTCAGAGCTACTCTGGCACATGTTGTACAGAGAATTTTCACAGCTAACATCCTTAAAAGGTATAAGGCTTTACTTAGATATAAGTGGTATTTGTTCATATACAACACCTTTTAACTCCTTTGGTTATGGGATATTACATAGCAATTTATTATTGTAGGCATAATTAAACAATTCAGATACAAATCAGAACCTTGGATTAGACAAGCTAATTATGTATTAACGGCTTCCCCAGAGCTACACTTTAGTCAGCCAAGGTATATGGAAATTAGTGAAACTGGATGTTACTACACCTTAAGAAAATAGATTAACCTTCTGGATCTTCAGACTTTAGTCTGAAGGGAAATGAACAATATTTTACCCCAGTATTTATTCTTCACATAGCAAGTAACAAAAGTACTACCTATAAAATCCTTCTCACTTCTGCTTGACAAAACCCATCGAACAAATATTGTTCTGCATCTTGCTTTCTAAAGTCTTGAAGGTGAGATACATACCTTATCTTAAGGCACCTAACAGGTAATGAGACAAGAACATGTCATGACTAAATCAGGCCCATTAGGTGATGAGAAGGGAACAAAAGAGAACCTGCATGTACCTGGTCATGTGAAGTGATGCAAAGACAGCCCCAAAGATATACACAACACACACCCCCCCCACCAGTTTATGATGTGGGTTACTATAATTTCAGTGTGTGGTGAATGCTGCTCTGGCCATATGATTATAGAGCAACCAGAAACTAGGGTACTCTGCATTATGAAGTCCACTCCAAATAAAAATAGCTAACTCAGCAACAGAAGTGACCCACTCCACTCTGAAAATAATGACCAAAATAAGAATGTTAAGTAGAACTGACTCCACTTTGCAACATATAAAAGTCTAAAGAGATAAATAATTAGAGTTTACACTTGCCTGACAGCTTACATGACTTCCAACTCATTTCTACAACAGGAAAGATGCACAGAATTTCAAAGCTGATACTTATGTGAATACCTAATAAACACTAAGCACTTTGCAATCTCCCAGCTTACTGAAACATTCACTTGTGAACTAGCAATGCCCATTAAGCCTAAATGCTGCACTGTGAATCTCAAGCAGTCACAATTTTGCAAGATCATCAGCATCACCTAGCTAATACTTAGAGACTATTTAATCTACTAATAAGCAGTCTATATTCACTTTGCTCATCTCTTAAGGTACACATATGATTATGCCTTCTTACCAACTCCCAGTCATGTCTTCTTTGAGATCTAATAAGAGGTGGCAGAATCAGACATTACTTTTTGCAGTTTTATTTTGACATCATGACCGTCAACGCACCTATATGTCTCTCAGCCCACCTGCAACTTGAATTCAAGCAGTTAGTGATATGAACAACAGCTTACCAGGTATTTTCTTCCACTTTTCAACTTAAATTTTCAACATCAGTTTTAGTCTTGCCCCTTGACAGGATGTGATCTCTAACCTTGGTGAACAATCTCAGGTAGCCTGCACTGACTCATGCAAGTACAGTATAGCCTTGATGCCCCAAACCACTCTGTTTACAAAACACGACTCAGAAAGCACAATTCATCTTCTTGTACTGCTTCAGTGGTCACAACAGCAGCACGACAGTTTGTGCAGCTCTCCCCACTCTGTACAGCATCCAACTACAGAGAAGCAGCATCAACAACCTGCAGACACCAGAGTATCCCCAAGAAGATGTGGTGTTATTCTTTCCCTGAGACATTGACACATGCTGAAAAAAGCCACAAGGGCATCTTATTTTGCTCATGCTACATCATGAAATTATATATCTATTCTCTAGTAGTACTCTCTCAAAATGCCAAGTGCTTTGAGATCCTGTTTCTATATCCATCTATGAGAACACCTAGACTCAATGGCTTTTATCATACTCAGTTCCACCATGAAGGCTTAACATGTTTCACTCATTCCAGTATCTGTGAGAGATATTCTGTTTTCCTGATAAATAGATGAAGAGACAGTTGCAAAGAAGTTAAAGCATCAGCTTGTCCTCAGGTCTCCCCCCACCCCAAACTTCCTTTATCATTTAACATTAGACTGAAAAGTACAGAGTCATCTCCTTGCTCTTGCAAAAAGTGAATGCCTTTTTGCCAGCAGGGAGTTTGCAAGAAGTTTTTAGAGGGGGTCAGTCATGTTAGAAAACTACAAGTGTAGGGGCTCTGGATTTAGAAAGCAAACAAAAAAATGTGGAGAATGAGGAGTCACAACTGACATCAGCATATCTCAGTAAGCTGAAGTCAAATCCCTGAGGCTATTGCCATTTCTCCTGCTCCCCAAGGCTCCCCTGGACCTCAGCCACAGGAAGATGTTTGCATACTGCAAACAGCCAAAAAAAAAAAAAGGTTTCCTGTCCTGATTTATAATTATTTTTCTTTTAAAAATTCCAGTCCTAAGATACCCAGTTGACATTTACACACTTTTCCTGCATAGTACTGTTTACAATTTTGTCATGCCTTCTTCCACTAAGTTGCCATATCAGAGTCCTGTTCATTACTCACTGTCCTTTCTGCAGAAGGGTTATGGCCAGTTAATTCTACTTAGATCAGCTGGTCATTTCTTTGACTATGATCTAGCCATCTTACTGAAATGACCCTATCCCATTACCTCAAACTTACACTTCATAAGTCTATCTGACCACAGGTGGTTAAGTTTTATTTTTAGTGTTAAGCAAACATAAGTGCTAGGAAAAACAATTATTATATACACAGGCATATATATATACATATTGTTTCCTTTTACTTTATCAAGATGACAAACAGTGAGAATTTCTTGTTCTTTCTACCTGCATTGTTGAAAAGTTTTCCCTTCACTTGAGGGTATTCAATAAAATCCCTAATGAAGGGGCTATTAGACACTCCTGCTTATTTGTTCACAGCTCCCAGGACTCCAGTAAAGGATAGAAGTGTTCCTCAGGTCAAATCTTGTCAATTTGAGAAGCTTTTTCCATTCAAAACATGGAAGACAGGGAGGAAGCTGCAAGATTTGTGGAATGTTTTGGGTGGGTAGGAAGAGGAAGAAGGAAGTTAAAACAGTTTCCATTCCCTTTCTCAGGCCGGTGAAGTCCCATCTCCTGGATTTCTACTGACAGCAAGGATCAAATACTTCCAGTTCTTCTCCAAAACCACATGTCAACCATCCTCCTACTTCTCTGTTTCAGTGTATATAGAGAAAAAATAATTTGAATCATGACCCTTCCTGCAGTGGCTCCTAGTGACAGGAGGAGGCAGCTGCAAGCAGTGGAGCCCTCAATATAGCTGGTAAATCCCAAGTAACGTGCCCTCCACAAAGAAAGACTAATCTCTTCCTAAGATTCCATTATGTTTTCCTGCAATTAATGCAGCTACAGTAACTCCAAATGCTCTCAACTGTGCCTCAGAGCTTGCCTGACATTCTTACTATCAGAAAAAGAGCCAACTTAAAGCTTTCTCTGCCTTCCAAGGACTGTATTTGTGCAGAGGTTGCTCTCAAGCTTAAGAATCTCATCTTTAATATCTTGGCAAGCTGCACCGGAGACAATTACCATATTCTGGTACATACATGACTAAGATAAATTAGAATCTTCCCTCTTGCTTTTAGCAGCTTCCAATTCCTGTCCCACACTTCCCTCTAGCGGGAAATGTACTCCCAAAGAGCGAATACATACCTGAGCAGGAGTCCATTCCAGCCTGCCCTCCTCGTTTTGTGGATACAGCTTTGTAGTCTGAAAGAAATCTAACATCTGAACTAGTAAGACCCTGTCTATTGCTGCTACACTTGGACCGAAGTATAATTCTGAGGACAATTTTAAAAGCAAAAGCTATTAACATATTAAGATAAAGCAGGTAACTGTTCACTGTACAGCTACCATTGGAGAGTGTGTCTTTTTCTGAATTATTTTGTATTCAGCTCACAATACTGTGGCTTTCAGTACTTCAAAATACAGGAACAAATTTTAGTATGGGCTTTGTTTAACACCATTCCTTTACTAGCCTATATTAATAATTCTGCACCTATATATAATCCTACTATACATTGTGCCAAGAATTTACAAAGCAAGCATTTAATACAAGAATTAATTTCAACAAGAACTAAAGAGCACTTTCCACCCCCAGAAATCTTCCAAATGCTCCCACCATAAAGAAGGGTGTAGCAAATCCATGTAAAACCCTGCAACTAGACAGGTATAGTTGGATTATTTTTTTTTTGGTGCACTTCCCAATATGACTTCTCAAAAGCAGAACTGAAGAATTGTTCAGAAATACAGAAAGAAATTATATCTTAACTCTTTGAGATACACTGGAATTTTCATGTATCAGACCAAAACTTAAGTGATGTGCAGAGGCTCCTCAGTTCCACCCAGGAGAGGGCAGTGTCACCCATACACATCACAGTAAGGACCACAGCCTGCAAACACAACTGCTGCCTCACTTACTGTACTGGGACTGGCTCCTATGGAGGTAACTTTTCTCATAATGCCTGTATGGTGCTGTGCTTTGGATTTTTGTCTAGAACGGTATTGATAGCACTTGCTATTGCCAAGCACTTCTGGAACAATCTCAAGGCTTCCTCTTTTTGAACTCTGCCTCAACCTCAGGAAGTAAACTGGGAGCAGGCAAGAAGTTGCAGGGGGACTGAGCTGACTCATACTGGCCAGAGGTGTACTCCAGACTGTGTAACATCACGCTCAGCAATAAGCTAGGGGTAGATGACAAAGGAGGCAGGGTTTCTGACTCTCGAAGTGGACACTGCTTTGTGAGTGGCTGGTCATCAGTCTGCTGGTGGAACATAGCAAGTGACTGCCTTGGCATCACTTGCTTCTCTCCCACCCCTTCACCTTCCTTCATCTGTTAAACTGGCTTTATTTTGAACATGAGTTTTCTCACTTTTGTCCTTCCTTTTCAATCCTCCATCCTGCTGAGGGGACAAAGAGTCAGAAGTTGTGTGGGTGTCTGTCTGCGGTCAACTCACCACAGTTACTCTTCCCCTGTGTACCAGCTTAACTACCATCCCCACTTTAACATATACCTTTTACAGATGAGTAATAGTGAAATTAGTGATTAAACTTGAATTGATTTTGATCATTCATGTTATAAAGACAATATTCTGACCCCTTGTGCTACAGTTTGCTTCCACTTTCAGATTTTAAGGCTAACAAGACTTAGTGACCAGGTATTTGGGTCCCATCCCTAGTGGTGGACTCAAAATCTCTATAATGACAATACATATTTATTTATTTTTTGTAAACTACTTGCACAAAACTGATTTAAGACTTCAGATGCACGCCCCTGATATCCTCAGTAGCAGCTCTGCTAGAGAGGTATCTGGTTTTCTAAGCTAATCTTTAATTGCCTCAATAGGTAACTTCTAAAATGTTTCAGAGGTATGTGCCACATTTGTCTGATATCTAGATGATACTTCTCAAACACCTTATTTATCTGGTCCATACTAAAAAGATTTAATTTGGAAATTGAATATAAATATTAACTAAATAAGTTACTAATGTTATGGGGTGGTTTTTTTTGGTTTTTTTTTTTTTCTTACTTGCTCTTAAATCCACTGGTGTTTACAAGTTCTTGTTTCCTAGGAGAGACAAGCTGTGTATTCAGCACCTGGCACAATGAGTCCTAACCACAGAAGCATAGTCAAATGCATAAAAAGAAAAAACACACACAAACTTCTGAATACCCAAACAGAAGCAGACACAGTCTAATTCGGTATACCTGCTACTAGGTGACTAAAACACTTTAGAGGTTTTATGTATTTTTATCCCAAATTCTTCTCTGTTAAAGAATAAGATAAGAATTACAAGTTCTAACAATGGAAACTATTCTGCTTTACTTTACTACTATATCTACATGAATCCCTTCAGGGACTGAGAGCATACTAAAAAAGAGACTTTCCATAAAATAATAATTCCTTTTATAATTAGATGATAATGTTTATTTATTAGTGCATTACCACTTTTTGTTCCATGTCATTATTTGAAAGTTGTTTCTATAGATGCACATTACAGATACATAACCAAAAAGCTATATCCTCATCAATTTCTAACAAGTTTTTGCTGTGGCCTGTCTGGTTATTTTCTAAACTGAGTCTCAGCTGCAGTAAAATACTTGGGCAAAGACAGAAACTCTCCTAGACCTCACCTGTGCATAATGCCACAGGGATGTAAAGACTACCTTAAAAAAAAAATAAAATCAAACAAACCAACAACACAACAAGAAAACGAAAAACAAGCCACCCCAACACACAAAAGCAAAGTGTAGATACAGTTACAACCATAGATACACAGCAGTGAAAATTATTACATTTCACCAATGCTAATGTGTGCTAGTGCTACTAACAATTATTTTTATAACCTTTTCAGGCTGTTCCCTTTGAGAGGGATGTTTATTTTTCATTAATCAGAATCATTAAGTTACATCTTGGAGAACACCCAGTATAATTAGTGAACTGGGCTAGTTAAATATATACATACCTATATGTATCTTGTTTCAGTAAAATGAGAAAGGTCTTAATGGAATTCAAAGTTTTGCAGAAGTAATGGCACAGACCACAGAATAGACTATTTACTGCTATTATCATCAACTTTATTGGTTTAGGAACTGTGCCTCAAAGATCAAGTACTATTTAACTTACCTGAATTATGACACCTCTTTCCTCTCTAAATAATTTGTAGACACATGCAAAGTTTAAACATCTTTTCAATTCACATAAAATAATCTTACCTAAAATCTCAGATCAAAGTTATGTGTTTGGTTGGGAGCCAAGAAGACATTTTATTACTGAGATAAAGCACACTTTTTCCCTGTCATCTCTTACTGTAGGGACAGAGATAATTTTACAAACTTACTTTGACTGTTTATTAAATTAAAACAAATGCTTCAGTAGAAGTAGTAGTTGAGTTCAGTGCAAATGAAACCATTCATAAGTGAATAAATACTCACTTTGTTTTAAAGCAGTTGAGAAGACCCAACCCTCAACCTAGACAAAGCTTCTTTAAATAAATCAGAGAACAAAAGCAGTTACTTACATATTTGCATAAGTGTGCTAAGATCTGCAGTGCTGAGCCACAACTTAACAGATGTGTCACTTACCTCCAGAAATGAAGCTCAAAACCTTCACACTTATCCTTGCATTTTAAACAGGGGGCACCAAATCCTTGCTCATGGGCCAAGGCCATCTGTGTACAGAGCAAGACAACAACAGTTAGCATCAAAAAATATGCTATGTGAATAAATTTATTGCTGCCTTTATAATCTACAATCCACAACTAAATAAAAGATTAAGCATTTGACTAAACTGACACCAGGACAGTATTCTGGGGTCCACTCACCTCTTGACTGTAACCAAACAAGTGACATTGTTCACACAAGCCTGTTCAAAGGGTAAAGTTAGGAGGCAGAAAGCCATAGCCAAAACCAAGAGTGTGTGTGTGTGTGTGTGTATTATCACAGAATGTTAGGGGTTGGAAAGGACCTAGAAGATATATTTATATCTGAGAAACTGGGGTGCTGGAGCAGGTCCAGAGAAAGTCAAAGCAGCTGGTGAGGGATCTGGAGAATGCATCTTATGAGGAGAGGCTAAGGGAACTGGGGCTGTGTATTCTGGCTGAGGGGAGACCTTATTGCCGATTACCTGAAAGGAGGCTGTAGTAAGGGGGGTGTTGGTTATCTTCTCCCAAGTAAACTAACAATAGGTTGATAGATAATGGGCTTAAATTGTGCCATGGAAAGTTTAGATACTGGGAAAAATTTCTATACTAAAAAAGTGATGAGGTATTGGGACAGAATGCCTAAGGAGGTGGTGGAGTCAGTGGGGTCACCATCCCTAGAGTTCATAAAATGTGTACACTTCAGGACATGGTTTATTGGTCATGTGTTAGGTGGATGATTGGGCATCATGATCTTGGATGTCTTCTTAAAGCTTGATGATTCTGTGATTATTTTTTTTGTGATTTGTGTCCTTGCAAGCTCACACAAAAGGAAGCAGACAATTCTTTGCAGCCCTTCCTTAAACCTGTAGCTGTGAAACCACAGACAGTAAGACCTCAAGTAAAAAGATATTTATTCCAGCTGTCAGGACAAAGTGATTGCAGTATATGGCTTGACAAAATACAGACAATAAATAACAGATCCCACATTTATATTCTTATCAAATACCCAGGTTAGTAAATAAAGAAAACATCTGATTAGTGTAATACACCCAAGTATATTTGGGACTACTCCAATAGTAACCGAGAGCAGAACATACCCTTTACAATTAGGTTTCAGCTGGATTAATACCAGCTAACTTTACAAGGAGAAAGAGAAACAGCACTGGTAGTGAAAGCAATGACCATAAAAGATATGCAAAGGGTGTAACTGTGCAAAGATTAAAAGGACAGACAATCAATTTGTAATGCAGAGAAAAAAATTTAAAGTACAAAGGCCAGCTATTCACATATCAACACATCAGCAAATTTAACTGAGTAACTGCCACTGAAAGTTCAAGAGATACAAAGCACCATAACTTACATGTTAATATAACACAGCACATTTAAACTGCCTCACTCTGGTTCTTGAAACCTTTGGAGAACCTCACTTTTAAATCAGAAAGATAGAGGACCATAAAATAGTGGCCACAGTTGCATGTGGAGACTCATGCCTAAAATGCAGAGGGGAATCCATCACCACACTCTGACACACCACTGCAGCAGCACAAGCAGCACTCGAATTTAGCTGTGGGCAGAAGGGTCATTGAGAAGGACACAGCTCACCTGTGTTTTGCCTTTTGTCATGAAAGGAAAGTGAGCTACAGTTGACACGGTCTGGTACTAATGTTAGTTCTGACAACAATAATACAATCCCAGCATTAATTAGATGTGGTGATACAGTTTTATTAAGATGTTTGCAATCTTCTCTGAGAAGTCATACTACCAGAGTTGTACATACAATGATAATAGACATCTCAATTTACAAATTGTTTCTGCCCAAAATGAACAGATAATTCAGAGCACACTTCTTAAATATGGAACACATAAGATGCAGGGCAGACCATGTTTTCAGTTATATTATAAATTTGAAGGATTACTGCCTCCAGTCATTAGACATCCCTGAGGAAATTACAAAACTTTACTGCAGATTATGGTTTATTTAGGAAGAAGAGATACTTTGGCTGCTATTCAACTACTACTTGCAACTGCAGGGATGGACAGAGCAATTTCAAATTATTTCTTTCTTTCTTATCTGGAAGAAATAGAAACTTGCTGTGATCGTGGTGACATCTTTATCAGCCTAAAAGGCTGAAGAATCCATGTTATAGTCACTAACATGAATTCAGACCAGCAGACATCTAAAATAAACATAATCTTTAAAGTTCTTTCATCAACTCTATTTTCGTCTATGTTGGATATATAAACAGGTTAATAGAAGTTAATCTTCACTGAAGATGGCCATTTACAGAGGCCTTGTCTGGAATCCAGAGCCTGGCCATACACACACTGTACCTCATGCATACACCCCGCACATTAGGAAACAACTGAGAGCTCCTGTCAAGTCATGTGAAACAAAATGTTGGCCCAGATGTTATCTAAGGAGAAAGAGGAAGTGGAAGCATCAAAACAGTTGTTGGGGGGTGTTGGTTTTTTTTTTTTAACAACAGGTTGGTTGGTGTTTCAGTTTGTTGGCTTTAAGAAAGAAATATTTTTTTTTGTTTGTGATTTTTTTGCCTTTTTTTGAGAGTCTAAAGGTGCAGCATGAGCAGATTCATTGGGTTATCTATTCCCCCTGCCTTCTGAAGGACACATCCACCTCTGTGCTAAAGCACCCAGAGATACAGAGCACACTTAGCATGCAGGAGAGCAGGAGTACATGCCTGAGAACATGAGGGAATTCATTTTCCCCATAAATGGAGTTATGGAAGAAATGGCACAGAAAGGTCTCCTGAAACACTGCCAGAAGAAGGTTCCTGCCTGTCTACTGCCATTAATTTTCATTTTATAGCAAATGCTATCCAAAACCATCTGGTATTACTAACATACCCAATACAGATTTAAATAGTCTGAGTACAGAAGATGATATAAATATGATTGAGATCATCCATTGGAAGCTGCTCAAGATTAATAGTTCTCAAGGACAAATAATTTAAAATGGTTACAGCTAAGTGAGAACTGGTAAAAGACACCTTTTCACTTCAGACTGGAATCCAGTGTCAAAAGTTAGCAGCCTTTACATTAAGGAGTCATGCAAAAGTTTACTGTCATCTTAAAAATCCAAATTCAGGAGTCTAATAGTTTGTTCAGATGTGCAAAAGAAACACAGCAGTTGCTAAGAAATAGTTTAAACCTGGTTTATCAGAAGGGTTTGTTACATTTATTGAACATGACGGAAAATGGAAGCCAAACAAAACCTGTTTCTTTCCCCTGTTAATTTAAACTTTCCAGCACATGTGGAAGTCCTGCATTGTTAAAATTTTAGATTACTAATTTCATGGACACAAATTATGCATGTAGAGGTAGGTATCCATCTTAGTCTGTAAGCTTATACAAATGCAATTATCTTTTGTCAGTTACAGTTTGTGTTATGTGATAAAATATAGATACCTTTGTTAACAAATTTGTTCCTACATGGAATGAACTGTGTCACAACTCACAGTGCTGGTAAAAACAAACAAACCAACAATCATATTCTGATGAATACTTAGCTATTTAATGGCTAAAATAATGTAGTGTCACAGAACTCAAGATTATTGTTGACAGTTACAGGAAAAGAAAAAAGCCCTAAGAAAAATCAGATTAATTGAAACATAAGACAGACCAGTAAGTTTTATAGTTTGCCTATACTTGCTTTTTTTTAAAAAAAAAAAAAAAAAAGAAAAAAGCAATTTTAATATTATTCGTAGTTGACAGGGCTCTCTGGAGTTCACCCAATTACTCACTAAGTGCAGGTGCAACAAAATAATATTTGCCCAGGGACTTGTCCAGATGCAGGTTCAACAGCCTTTTAAAACACTGGCCCACACCCAGGAAAAGAAAATCAATTTCATCATATTGTAGCTTCTATCTCTCAATATTATCACTATACAGTCACTAGAGTCCAATTCTGTCTTTTCTTCTCCCTCCCAATAAGCAGTTGGGCATAAGCCATAAAAAAAAATATCTTGACAGAGTTCCACTGGATGTGATCACACCCAGCACAAATACAGCCCTCAAATAAAGCCAGTTGCTCTGACCTTCATGCCCCTTTACAAAAGGGTCCCTGTGGTGCCACAATAAAAAGGAGGTAAAAGAGGAACCCATAACAAAATGCAGAAGTTCCACTTGCCATTTCCAGGTCTCCCTCCCACAAGATTTAACTCTTCAGTCCCCCCATTAGACCAGAGCTAATGGAGATCTTGTCTGTTTTTTCTTCCTCCCCGAGAGGCTTCCTGTAACACCAGACAGGTGAGATTTCAGTCTTTCTCTCTGCCACAGAAAGCAAGACACAATACCAGTACTTGGCCTCTGCAGGAGTAAAGTCCTTCCACTATTTGAGACTGCTCCAGAATTTGAAATACTGGGGCTATATACAGTGAAAAAGCTGTCATTAGTGAACAGCAATAATTAACAGCAAGCCCCAGAATAGACTTAAATCCTCTTCATGGACCCCTTAAATCTTCCTTCTGTGCCCTGCAGTGCTCTGTGCAAAGTAATTCTTTGATTTAGCAGAAAATGCCAGGAATTGTCCATTTTGAAGATTATCTATTATTCCATTTGGATGTTTGAGGGGCCACATCAAGTGATACTATTTCCCTTTTCCAAGGCAATCATGAGTAAAACACCTGTATAGTGTAACTGATTTATATGGTATCCTAATGTACCTCAGGAATTTCCAAAGAAGCGAAGGTAAAGAGATCGTGGGAAGCAGAAGCATTAGAAATGTCATTAACATGCTGTACATGTTCTATTCTATTCTACCTCATCTTGTGATATTCTACTGTACAAGCAGAAGCCTTTTCTAGTAGGGAAACATAACAAATAGGAAATTAAAATAGGTTACAGCATTTAAAATTTCAAAAACAGAAGAGCTATGTTTTTTCTTACAAATTCAGAATAATAATTAAAAAAATCATCCCACAGACAAGATCCACGGACAATGCTTTTAGTAAGACTTCTACAGACACTTCATGAGAAGTTTTATCCATAGTGAAGGGCAGTATTCCACAAACCACTCCGTTACTATTCAACATGTCTATTAAAACTGAAAATCTACCCTAGCTTTTTTTTTTTAAAATATGCATTTCAATCTAGGGAAAAGTTAAGTGGAATTAAGATGTAGAAGCTTAGGTAAGGAAATCCATTTGCACAGAAAGAAGGATGCCAAAAAGCAGCTGCATCCAAGAAAAATATTTGAAAGATGATCTGAGCAGTACAGAAGAATAAATCAAGGAACTAGAGCAGACTATGCTAGTGCACAAGTACTAAGAATTTATTTTATTGTGATGTCTTCAACTAAATATCAGACAGCTCAGAATATAAATATTTAAGACACTGCTACACAGTCTACTGTGAAAAGACCAACAGCTATTAAAGAGATCTCAGCTAGAGAGATAAGTGGTGTTTAATCACAAAGTCCAGTACTGTGATAGCTAAGTTTGAATGTGGCTGACACACACCTTAACACTGTCTATAAACCTCCAATACAGCACTACCCAATGCTGCACAGGCATTTGCAAATACTTGGTTTATTTTGTTTTAACATCAGTGGCTTTGCCCAGTTGCATCTATTGTTTCTACATTTTTTCTGAAACAGACCTGGAAATCTACGCACTCACCGATTAGGTTCATTAGTCATGCAAGAAAAGTGCATGGGTTTTTTTTTCAGCCAGTGCTTTCACAAGGTACAGCTAGACAACCTCAGCCTCAAAAAAAAAAAAAAACCAAAACACAAAAGGAAGGGTTAAGCAGACTTTTAAAATCAGAAAGACTGGAAATACACATACAGCAGTACAAGAGTTCAGTTACATTTACTGTACTCTGGAATTGTAATGACAGAAGCCTCCTTAACACCTGACCTATTAATTTAGACAAGACTGCAGATAGGTGTAACAAGCTTTCATCTTCATAGCCCTGCTCCTCCTGCAGGTCTCCAGCACCTAGAAGAAATTAATCAACTCTGCATGTAAGCAGAAAATGTGTATTAAGGTTGGTTGTGGTTTTCTTTTTTTAGCATATACACTCTACATAAAGCATAGACATACATACATCCCCCCACATATATAATATAGATACACATAAACCAAACATATTTAGAACAGATAGTAAAAGATATATATTGTATTAAAAATACATTTACATCTACTTTTTTTTTTGGAGTACATTTATTTGCTAGGAGGAATCTACCAATTTCCAAGACATGTTCAGTATACTTTCCTGAAGCAAGAAAAATGTGTTTAAGTAGCTTTTACAAATAAAGTTTTATTCACTATTACTACTCAGCATTATTTTACTTAGATGAAAGGAAGAATTTTTTTTTTTCCAAGTACACTTGAAGAAAAAGATCTTTCTGCCTTTTAAGTTACAGGATTCTATTATATTCCACTGTTTCAATACTAGGCTTATAATTACTCCATATCAAAGAATGCTTCACCTGATCTTATAAGTCATGCACTCCTGCATTCATAGTTTCTTGGCTTTCTGTTCAGGCATTTAATGATATTTTATAGTCAAATACCTAGGGAGTACTTTTGACACCAAAAAAACAAGGTTTATTTGCCAAGCTGATATCCAGACACATTGGATAAAAAGTAACTAGGGGCATGCATTCAGATCAGTGTTTGTGAAAACACTAATTCACCCATTTATCTTTTTTGTTGTTGTTTTTTAAAAGTTTGAAGAGGAAAAAAAAAAAATCCCACTACAACATATGCAGGAAGCTACTCAGTTGCTTTGTTAACAAGCCTGAAGTATACTCTTCCTTATTTTCATACTTTTGCATTGCAGGAAAAACCTATGAGTAAAACTGCATTTCCTTGATCTTATAAAGATCATAAGGAACAGGAAAAAAAAAAAAAAAAAAGCTTTATTATCATGAGTTTCCATGGCAGTAACACCAAAACAAACAGTGACCTCACAGGAAGTGTAGCCCAAAAGTTATTACTAAACCATGCTTTGCAAAACACATGAAAAAGTTGACTTTGCTCCTATACATACTTTATTCACCGTTCATTTATCAAAGAGCATTACAGTTGTTGACTTACTGTCAGAGCACTCTGTGTTTGGTTTTCAACTTTAAGAGAACAAATTTTCACATGACAGTAAAAGAACCCCACAGATGTACCGCATTGCAGAAGTTATACCTTCTCCATCACAATCAAATTTCCTTTTATAAAGCAAGTATTATGCTGTGAAAGCTGATATGGGACAGACTTGCTGCCAGATTATTATTTTCTCTAGTGAAGCACAAGATCATGCTACCACCAGGATTGCAATACAGGACTGTGACCTACTGATTCATTTTACTAAGTTCAGAGGTGACAGACAGGGCAGGAATCCAGACCAGAAGAACTTTGTTCTGAGTTTTCAACAGAAGCAGTAAATCTGCATTTTCCCTATACCCTTCAAAGTAAAGTTTGAGAACAGAGTGTATATTGTGTTTGGGGAAAAAAAATAGTGCTGTGTTGGCTGCACAAGTACTTTTCAAGCTGGAGCAACTGTTTTTAGGCTTTGGATCTGTTGTGTAATCTCTTTTTATAGACAAAGTTGTCTTCATGATCCTCAAATGAATGAGCAAACCCAATTCCTCCCAAGGAAAAAGAGAAAATTGTATAGTCAGCCTTACACACCCTATTTCCTTTAAAGGGAAATTATAACAGACAGTAAGATTACCAGACTTAATAATCACAGAGTCAGTAAAAAGATTGCTTTGCAACTATATTTTCCCCTCTATTTACTGCCTAGATGTTTGCCAGTTATTTTATGTAAGAGAGATGGTGACCAGTCTACAACATTACCCATTATTTCATGTGTATGTTTTGATTGTATTTTTAGTACTGAAAACTTGTTCTGAAATTTGTGTTTCCTGAAGAAATTTGTGTTTCCTGCAGACTGTGGTTGTCCAGAACCCAGGATTCATACCAAGAGAGACATTATCAAACCATTGACTTGTTTCCTCCAGCTACTTGTGGAGACATCAATATGTGTTTTAGAGCACATAAAAGAAACCAGACAGAAGTTAAATGAAGAGTCTGTGCTGAAGTAATTGTGTACTCACATTCCTCACCCAAAAACTTAAGAAGGGTACCTTACATGGGACTGCTGCTTTTCTCTGGCAAAACAGCTAATATACAAGCCATTCATTGCTAAAAGAATGCATTAGAAATAGTGGAAGGTGTGGCACTAGTTCTTCCTGATGGACAGGTAGACTGTTCAAGCCCTGGTGGTCTTGTACTGGAAAGGAAGCAATGATGACCTGCATTAGAACTGTTAAATTTGGGGAAAACTAAAAATAAACTTGGTAAACAATTTAAAGACTTTTCCTAAACCAGTTCAGAAGTGTTACTTTATACAAACCGAGACACACAGATAGGAATGTATTATTCACATATATAGACATGGTTTTCTCCACTACAGTACCAGCTTCTTGAAAGCCAACAGTGGTTTCTGTGTTTGTGTGAGCAGGTTCAGAAAAGTCTCAAGGAATCTTTGAAGTTGAAGAAGAGTAAAAGATGACTAAAGAAAAATATGACAAAACCAGTTAAATTAGAACACACACTACCACCCAGTACAGTGCAATTTAAGTTAGATGTTCATCAACTACAAGTTCATTCAAACCAAGACTACATTATCACAATTTTATATGGGCAATGAAATATTTATTTTCTCTTTAGATTATAAAGTTATGAATAGGAATGCTCTGTCATCCAAAAATATGCATCTCTCCCTCTCCTAGAGTTCAAAAAACTTTGTGAGAAAATATAAACAAATCTACTCACAAAGCTTGCTTTCATTACATACGGGCAGTCACACAACTAGCTTTTAAAGTCAGTGGCAGTGTTTAGCTACACCTATCTATACACTGATGGCCTACTGTTGACTGGGGAATAAGAATATAGTTTCTCTAAGAACCCTCATCCAGGTGACATTATCACATCGTGATACCACTTGGAGAAAGCTGTCACTCAAGTCTAACTTGTTCACTACGACTCAGCCTTAACATGTAGCCTTTCACACTGCACAGCTATGTTTCTATCCTGGTCAGCTTCTAGCCTGCAAAGGGTAAAAGCATACAGGTATACAAAAGTGCATATGAATACTTTAGAACAAGTTATTCACCTTAAAAATAATGATTCAGGAATAAACCTCATGTGTCCATACAACATGCTTTTAAAAAGACTAGTTTTCATACCTCAGTGTTATCTACTACTTTAACCCATGTTCATATACAAAACTCCTTCTGCCTTTGTCAAATTGTATCATAATATGCTATACAGAACTTATTACTAAAAGAAATCATGCCTTAAGTGGTGCATTAAACTGCAAAAACACTAGAAGCAAAGATTTAGAAGCATGTCTCACATTAAATCAGTGTAACATACGAAGTTTTAAAGTGGAAGTTTTGGAAAGAGATCTGATACAATTAGATACCTATCACTTGTTCTTAGTTACCCTTTGTTTCTTGCCAGTTTGACTCCAAACTAAGTAGTCAATAGGCCTTTAAAGGAAGAAAAAAAAAGCCAAACAGAGCAAAACAACCACAAAAAAACCCAAACCACCAACCCCAAACCCCCAAACCAGGCAACCCTGAATTTCTGTCTCAAGAAGCTAAACCATACAACCGCTGACAACACATTTATAATAAGCTATTCACAGCAAAGGTCAGAAGTTGATCTTCAGCCTTTCCACAAACATTTTGACTGCACGTAATTTAGCTTTCACGCATACCTACGTACACACAGCATATAGCTAGCACAACTCAAGGTTTTTTTTCGGGGGTTCGAGATACGTGTTTACTTAGGACAGTGATACACTCTAGCTACCTAGGGAATCAATAATTAGAGTCTGAAGCAGAGAAGTTTTTTGTCCCGCTTGAGGGTGAAGCGTCAGCCGATAATTCCGCAGGCAGCTTCACCTACCTCTCACCTCCCCCCCTCCCACCTTTAATGTGGCGATGACACTCAAGCGGGGCGCATCGCACCTGGGCCCAACCCAGCGCTCGGCGCTAGCGACTCCAGCGAACCCCCCGCCACAGGACCCTGCGGTCGCCACTCCCTGAGGAGGGAGACGCCACGGCAGGTCACTCTGCGGGAAGCCCTCACCTTACCTTTTTCACTTTACTCTCTAGGTCCATGCCGTCGCTGGGCCGGGCCAGGCCGCGCCGGGCTCCAGAATGGGGGACGGGGTGCGAGGAGGGTCCGGGGTGTGAGGAGACTCCTGACTGGCGACGCGAGCAGATCCTCACGCTCGCCGCTCCTCGCACTCAAACTTCCGTTGCCCTGCAGCAGTGGCTGCCGCCCGGCCTTTGTTCAACGTCAGCCAATCGTCGCCCGGCCGACCGTCGGCCCGTCAGCCAATCCCCGCCGCCTCCCGACCCGGCCCGGCCCGGGCTGCGGGGGGAGGTGGATGTGGCGGGTGTAGTGCCCTCGGGTTGTGCCTTTGAGTCATCCCTGGCGGGGTGGTAAAAAGCCACGGGGAAGGCGTTTGTTGGCGCAGCGGTTTACCTTCGAGTATGGGCTGAAAAAAAAAAAAAAAATAAAAAAAAAGTAAAATCTCCTAGTCTAATGATTTATTGACACAAGTAGGAGGAGAAAGCGGGAATGGGCGCGTTCCTCTTTTGCCGTTCAATACCGTTCCTGTATTGGCAACGTCTCCCCAGGCGGTGTCGTGCCTGTAAAGGTTGCGTGCCAGCCTCCACCGACCTGCTGGTGCCCAGGAGGCTGCCTGGTGCTCAGGCCGTGCCGAGGACAGGCCGGGCACATCGTGAAAACAGGTAAAATTTCCTCCCGTGTAGGTGGTGACCCCAGCAGAAGTACAGCGGTTGGGGTAGAACTGCCACTGCCGACCTTCCAAACCCTATGGCCTGCCCACTTCCCTGAGATTATATAGAACTGCTCTTTGATGCAGATTCTGTGGCCTGATTCTGCTCCCTCTCACATCTGGAGGAAATTGCCAGTTCTGCCTAAGTGTGTTTGCTTCCCCCTGAATGCACTCAAGAGGGTTTTGATACTCCAGAACCTGACCTCACCATGTGTTACCCCATGTTATACAGTAGTAATTTTTTTTTTTATTAATTGAATTAAGCACCAATTCTCCTATTGGCACTGGGTGAATATTGTAAAAAAACCCAGTCTTTAATTCCAGTCTTCAAAATAATGTGCATGGGATCAGTCCTGGGATGTCACTGATAATGTATATGTTACATATAATGTGTACGTAATATGTAAAATTAGTGAATAATTAAGCATTTTCAAGGTAAAATACTTCCATAAATATTTTATTCTTACATATTTTCTTCTATCTTTTGAAAAAGCAATATTAATACAGACTTTATAGCTACCATATATGGTGGTGAATAATCTGGTAGATTATTGTGTCATTCGGAAACAGCATCTAATCATCTCTCTGCACATACCAACTTTTCTCAAGTCAGTCTTAAGTAATTTTGTTTCTTCCTCAGAGGCCAAATATACTTATTTTTCAGTTGTTGAAAGATGTTTGCAAGAAAGTGAAAATGAGACTAAGTCTGTTTGTTAAAACTTTTTGACTTCCCTGCTGTATTGGGCATAACAGTGTATAGCATGGGCCAACTGCTCCCAGTAATTAATGAACACATGAGACCTTGGCCAAGAAGTTCAGTACAAAACTAAGAGAGTATGGTCTCAAGCCATAATGTCAGAAAACATGAGAGAACATAGACCATCAGGTAATACTGCTGTGCTCAGTGTGTGAGTGTGAATAGTAAGGGCTGTTGCGTTAATTTGGTTTGGAATTATGTTTTTAATTTCTTTTTCTCATTCGGGTTTGTTTGGTTTAGTGGCTCCTTCGTGCTGGTTTTGGGGTTGAAAGACAAAGGGAAGAGTGCCTGAAAGGTTGGTATTTCTGAGGTTGAATACAGTCCATACTCAGAACTTCCTCAGACTAAGATCAAAGGACTAAACAGGAAATTATTCCCGTTCCATGAATATGTTGCCCAATGACAAAATGTAATAGTGAAAATTGCCAGCAATTACAAAAGATTGCTAGGTACCTTTGACTGTACTAAGCAGAGAAATGAAAGTATCACAGTCCTTGTTATATGCTTTTCATGTGGGAATGGAGGTAGAAGCACATTTTCAGTTTAGGAAGCTAAAAAATGTGAAAGAAACTACTGTATGATTTAAATGTATTTTGCTTATTCTTATCTTCCAGAGAATAATAGCATAATAATAGTTTAGATCATGATGTGCTAGACATAGAGTATTGAAATGTGCCAGGGCACAGAGCTGGGCTTTTTTGTAACTGGCTGGGAAATATTAAATAATAGTGTTTTTTTTAGAAAGTGCAAGATGCGTTCCAGCATTAACTTTCCCACAGCAACGTTCATGGGGAAAACAGGCAGAAGATAGGGAAAAAGTTAATTCTTCTGGTATACACACTCCTGAGAACATAAACAGCAGAGTGTGGACAATCTATCAGATTGTCTTCCTGGTTTTATGATTTTCTTTGCACTGAGATACCATAACAATGAATGCATTTGGAGTAACTGTGTATCTCCAAACATGAGATATGTAGAGGATATAGGTGATTTACAAGTTCATCCTCAAATGAAATGACATTATCATAATGACTTAACAATGCTGAAAATTTGTTTCTAATAAAGCTGTTATTTAATAAACTGTTCTTTTGTTTAAACTCTGAAGGAGGTACTTCAGGCTAGCTTCCAGCTACATTTTTCTAGCTGTGCTGTTTGCTCAGTGCTTCATATGTTATAACTAATGACACTGTGTGCTTTTAAGATTTTTTTTTGTAAGTATAATCTTAAGTGTAATATAAATACAGGAGTCTGTCTTGCCTCATAGTGGCTTAACACACTAATTGAGTTTTCAAAAAATATTTCCATTTAAGAAAGGAATAACATCTGCTTCTTTGTATCTTTTTTGTACTTGAGTAAAACAAAGGAATGTTACTTAGAATGTCTTGGTGTTGTCCAGTAAAAAAAACCAAGAAGGGAACTTGGGTGCCTAAATCTGAAGTTGCAAACCTTGCTGTGTTGTGGATTATCTGCTTCCCATCTAAGCATATATTTAGTTCTCCATTTAACATTGTTTTACTTCTTTCTTAGATTGAGATTCTATAAATGTTAGTATTGACAAAGTAATTTGATAACTGTTTCATGCTCGGTCCATTCATGATCTAGAGACTAATCATTGTAATTCTCTTCAGAGAAGCTTAATATGTTAGAAAGTTTCAGAGCATGCATGAAATAGAGGCTGATTTATGATCCTTATGAATCTCAGTAACAGCTATTGGTTTTTTTTACAAGAATGCAGTAAGAGGCTCTGCCCCACTTTTTTTTTCTGTAAAACCTGAGTAGATAGTAAACTTGCCACCAAGTCGAATCATTAAGTTATAAGCTTTTCTCAGTCTGTTGCGGATTCAAACTACAGCTTACATCTGTTAGGGCTGTGGCCTAGCTACTAAACTTCGACTACATAGCTAAACAAGTTGTTTTAACTATGCTTTTAAATTAGTGCCACTGTACGGAACAGAGATCAACAGAACTAGTGAGAGAGTAGTATGTCTAAGTTGGGAATGCAGTCCCAATACCTACCAGATATTAACCACGTACTGGGTAAACCTACAGTTTTGCAAGTGAGGACTTACTATCCAATGAAACATTAACACAGGTAACAGGTAATTGTCTTTCTTGTTCTTCCTGTCTCTTCCTGCAAATCCACGGTTCTTGAAACTGGCAAAGCAAAAATGGCAGAAAAATGTGTTGCAGCTTCATTATTATGGCACTTGCTGGGAATATCAAAGCTTCCTTCAATCAGAAGAACCTGAACCTTTTTCCTCCACACTGTGGACAGTATTAGAGGCAGAAAAAGAAGGGGAGGGAAGAAAACAAAACAAAAAACTCAAACCCTCTCCTGAAATGAAAGAGTGAACCTGTGTGCTTTGTTCTTTTAAAAACTGGGATAGGAGGAGGTTTCCCAACAGTTAGAGGTGTTTTCTGTTAAGTATGCGTGATGCAGATAAGTCTTAAGGCAGCTGCTTGCTGACTGTGGTTTCTTTATTGCTCTGTGTGCTTCAAGATTTGGAGTCTTTTCCGGATTATGGAACTGCTCCATGAAATCTTAATCTTTAAGTGCCCTAGCACAGAAAACAATGATTATAGTGTATATCTTTTAGGCTTTTAAGTCATTTACTGGCTATTAACTCAGAAATTGTGTATTAGTGAATGGAGCCAATGCTTTAGTTCCAGTCACAAAATCAATAACAAGCATGCCAACCTGAAAAAAAGTCCCTGCATTATTATATCTCTAATTGAGGTAAATTTGCTTAGACCAAAAAACCACTACTACAGTTACTAAAAATGTATCATAAATTGTATTATAAAAAAAAATAAACATGATATTAGAAAAATACTAAGTAAAGCCAGAGATACACTTCTTGTTCTGTGAAAAGCTTATGGTATACTAAGTTAGCATAAATATTTAATTAATGGATTAATATGTTGCTTCTGGCAAAGTCAAACATATAAAAAAGAGTGTACAGAAGGTGGAAGCAGGGATGGGTACCCTGGAAGGAATACAGAGGCACTATCCAAGCATGCAGACATGTTTATAAAAGCCAAAGCCCACCTGGAGTTGAATGTTACAAGTGATGTCAAAAGCAGCAAGAAGGGAGAAGCTCCTTAAAACTGGAGAAAAGTAAATATCACTCCTATCTTCAGAAAAAGAAAGGAGGAGGACCACAGGAACTATAGGCCAGTCAGCCTCACCTTGATCCCTGTGAAGGTGATGGAGCAACTAATCCTGGAAACCATTTCCAGGCATAAAAAGGGCAAAAAGACAACATATATTCACCAAGGGAAGTCATGCTTGACCAACCTGATAACCTTTTACGATTTGTTGATGATTGTCAGAGGCCTCACAATGTCTAGTAGCAAAATTTTGAAACTGGAATTATTTTGCAATTTTATGCCAAACAATTTCCATTTTATCATGAGAACAGGCCAGTTCTTTGAAATCAAAACCTTCTGCAGGAATTCAAACTCTATGAGGATAATTTCTGCTCACGGTGGAGAAAACACAGGATAAAGATTTCCATCTCACCTAGGATTAAGGTATTTACATAAGTTGCAGAAGACCACTATCAGATCCTGTTCTACCCACCTCAAACTAAAAAAAGAAATAAGTAACTGTGGAAAATACTTTCATTGTGAGGATAGTTAGTTCAGTAAAGGGCAAAGAGTGTTTCTGTCAAGTTGCTCACTTTGAACATTCTTGTTTTCATTCCAATGCAATGCAAGACAGTTTTTGATCTCTCAGAAAAACCTATGAGACGGGAAAGAATTTCCTATACAGCTCCTCTAACAATATAATGCTATGAATGCTTGTTTGGCTTGCTTCCCATGCAAGAGAGCTCCAGCAAATATTCTGTGGTTCTCAGATTTTCCATTAGTAATAATTTACATCAAGACTGTATATGATGTCTAAAAAGGGATAACATAAATACCAGCTGGATAGAAACATAGTGACTCTTTTGCTCTAATGTACTTTTAATAACTTAAGCCTAGGCTTGCAGAAATGACGTCTCAAACTACGGAAAGAAAGTAGTTGCAGTACATGAGATCATGCTTTTATGAATACAAATGCCAAAGAACATTAATAGATATTTGAATTCTTTATGTGTTCATTCATAATTACAGGCTTTTGATACTTGCCACTCACACCTGAGAACAGGAAGCCTGTTAAGTCTTAGGAAACAGGCATAGATCATCAACTTTCCTGCATTCCAAACTCCTTTTACAGCCATCAAAAAATCTGGCTTGGCTCTGCAAGCAGAAATTTTTCTCTCAAGTAGATTGAGGTTGTTGTTAGGGTCATATATCTATAAGCTGCCTCTCTGATAGATCAGACACTCTTGCTTTTTCTGTTACTGATCAAACCCATTCTTAGTCCAACCAAAAAAAAAAGTACCCATTTGAGATCTTTCCCAGAAACTTACGGCTTGTCGAAGGACTAGTCTCAGTGGGAATGATTTATAGTTTCTGGTATTATGTATATTATAACAGTAAGAAAAAATAAAATGAGGACAATTATCTAAACTATTCCCTTCTTGGACTTGTTACTTTTTTTTTTTTTTTTCCTTTTATTGTCCTGGAAGTTCTTATACTGCACTTTTTCTTCAGACTTAAGCGGTGTCATCCAGTAATACAGTTTTGCTGAGTTTAGCACTTGCTGCCTCTATTTAAATAGAAAAATTACATCATAATCCATCAGATGTGAATGCTATTTGAGATTCATAAATTATCCTTGGAGAGAATTTCCCTACATTTATGCCTTATTTAAATTGAAAAGTGTAATTTATATTTGTGACAGCTATGGAATCTGTCACATGCAATTCACTTTGCCCATTGTATTCTCATGTCAGACTTGGACACCTTTCAAGTAGTGGGTGTCTAGCTCTGAAGCAGATTAAAAGTGGCCTAAGAGGCGTGATCTGTGTGAGTGGTATTCACTACAAAAAAAGGTGACATTGTCTCAAGAACAGATCAAGAATCAGAGCAAACTGCTTTTTTGGCAGATGAAAGAGTATTTTCAAAAGCTTTCTTTTCCTGTGACAAAGACCCTACAAAGGTATGGGTTCAGCCACAGGTTGATGTTTACATACACTTACTGCCTTCAGTCTTTTTAGGCCTTGCTTTATAAGTAGTTTGTCTATGTGAGAAAGAGAACAAGGGAGAGAGACATGGAAAACTAAACCAACTTTAATGAAAATAATGACAATAAAATGAAATATGTACAAATACGTACAAACCCAGTATCAAACGCTCCCCCTGCAGATTGCAGTTACACCACTGTTGCCACTGATACTGCAGGGCAGGCACTGGAGAAGTCCCAGACTGGACTCAGCAGCAGATAGGAACTGAGTTCACAAGTTGCATTCAGGCTCAGGATTGAAGTCAGAGTGGCTAGAATCCTCCTCAGATGCCAGCTATTGAAGAAGAGAAAATTACTCTTGTAATCCCTCAGTTTTATACTCAGTTTGTCAGTTTAGCATAATGTGTCCTATCTGCTCCTCCCAGCATGTGACCTCTTCCTTTATGGCAGTCCAATGTGGTACACAAGAAGTAGCAGTGACCTTCATTTCTAAAGAAGAATGTATAAGCAAGAGCCTTTCTGCATACTAGTCCTTGACAGTAATTTTAAACATTGAGTATCGTCACTGCAGGAAGCAGACACTGTGAAAATCCGCCATTAACTTCAGCAAGTCCAGTTAGAACAGAGTGAAAAGTGAAATCACTGAACAGAGTTAGTTCTGTTCTAGCACAAGCCAGGACAGGTTGAGTAGCAAATAGAAAAGATTATTATGTGGGAGAGCCATTTCTAACTAAAGCAGCAGTTCTGTTTCTTCCTCTTTCTCCCCACTTCAATTTACACAGCCTCTTGACCTTCCTTGTGCCAACTTTGGTGATTCTCTAATTCCTTGAGTAGCGAGTTCAACTCACTAGACCAGAAGAAATGCATTAATCTTTTGATTAATTGGTTTCCCAGTGGCTTAGTGAGTTGAACTGGTTGTGGAGGAAATCGAACACCAAAGAGGGCAGAAGGGGAGGGGCAGGATGGTGTTAACTGGGAGCAGAAAAGTTCTTATGGAACTCCACAGTGAGGGGGTCAGATAAAGGGAGAAGTCATTGCAGAAGTAGAAATGGTAGGGCTATTAAATACAGTCGTGAGGTAGCTTTATTACAGAATGATGTCTAGAGGAGATTAGGGATTGGGTCTTGAAGATGGGGCAGGCAGAGACAAGCATAGGTTTCTCCTAGGGTGTTCAGGACACACTCTAGAATCCATGTCTTCTGTGCTGTGTCTCTGGGAAAGTGTGTGTTGTACATAACACAAAGCAAGAAAGAAATCTGTGAGTCCCAGAGATTGTATGTTTTCATGCCTTGAAGTACAGTACTGTTAGATTCTGTCTTGTTCAATGGGCTGTAATAAAATAATTACAGTATATAAGCTAAGAAATGAAAAATCATTCACTGGTCAAGCATCTAGTTCTAATGAACAATGCATGTTTCACTATATAAAAGCTGTTGGATAGAATAATATCTATGAATGCTGAAGAAAACAGAAACTCTTGAAATCTCGTTTTGTGTTTTCACTCCTTTATTGCCCATACAGTATATTTCTTTTTTTTTGTATGTATTAGGCATGAAAAAATACAGCAGAATTTCTGATAGCTGTTTTATATCAGAAACAGCTCAGCAGTACTCCTTTACTGGTAAAGACTAAAAGATTCACAAGATATTAATAAAAGGAAATAGTATGAACAACAGTGGTCATCAGATTCATCAGATTAGAGCTTTTTAATATATTTACTTTTTTTTTTTAGATATGCCTTCTCTTACCATTTACTGCTGTTATTTAGTTTCCATCTTCTTCTCACTCCTTTATATGGAATGACTGAAGTCTTAGTTTACTTTTCCAATCCATGTTTTGCCTTCCTTTCTCAAAAATAGTATTTTTATATAGTTTGATAGCATCTTGTATTTATCTGTTACTAAGGAAATATATACAAAAAGGTAAACAAAAAAAGTAAGTCATCAGTCAGTGCACTCACATACATGTCTACCTCTTAATGCTTTTATTTCATTTCTGTCTTGCTCATTTTTCCATGAATGCAAAACATAGTACCAATAGCCAAGGCTAAATCAACTCTTTGCAATACAGGGTCTGTTTTTAATTTGTTACAGTTTTGCCAAAGATAAATTATTTGAGCTGAAAATGTTGCTGCCTCACATCCTACCCAGCATTCTATCTATCTATCTATCTATCTATCTATCTATCTATCTATCTATCTATCTATCTATCTATCTATCTAATCTATCATCTATTTAAATTAATGTTCCTTATTTTCTGTGCTTGTGGAAATGGATCAATAGAGGAGAGAAATAAGTTGATTCATTTGCAATGCCAGATAATTAATGTGTTTCCTCAAACATTAATTGTGGACAGTATTTTACCTTATTTTGTCAGTTAAACGTTCTTGGTCTAGTTTCACTGGAAATTTTGCTGACAGCTAGAGGCTCATTTTAGAGGCATTTTGAATAGAAGTTACTGGCTACATCCAGCAAACAAGTTAAGTGGATGCACTGATTTAATCTTGGATAGTCTTGTGATTAGGGCCTTTAACTCTTGAAGTATAGGAGGTCCTCATCTAATATTTTGTCTTTTTATATTGAATCTCCCACACAACTCCTGTAACCACTAATGTTGAGATACATTCTGTCTCACCAATTACAAATATTTTGCACTGAGCGGAACAGCTTTGACAAGAAGCATTCTGTTTCTTATAGATACCTTTTTGTGAAGAATCCTTTCTGTGAAGGAGCAACCCCTGCTTCTGGATAATTAATCAATTCCATTTAATGTGGGATATGTGAATGTATGAATGATAGTTGCACTCAGTATATTTAAACTGGGTAATTTCTACAGTCCCTGACAATTTTATTATGTGTTAGCAGATAAGGTTTGAGAAGAAAATAGCCCCTTTTTTCCTGGTTTTGTAGAAGTCCCCTGTAAATGGTTGTGGGTTTTTTTGTTGTTGCTTTGGTTTTTTTGGGGGTGTCTGTGTGTATTTGGGTTTTCCTTTTTGTTAGTATTTTTTGATTGTTTTGGTTTAGTTTTGTTTTAATAAAACCTATTTATTAAGTTAGGTCCAGCTTCACAAATGCTATGAGATAAAGTAAAACTGCCTTTTTGTTGTCAATTATTCCCTTCAAAAGTGCATCCTGCTTAAGTCTAATATTTCTAATCTGTGCAATGAATACTTGAATTTTTTCAGAAAGTGAGTCTGGGTTTTCTCTTTTTATGTTCTCTTAAAGAACAGGTGAATTTGAATTTCGCCAGATTGCAAACTTCTGAAAGACTGTTCTCACCAAAACTGGTCACAATTTGGTAGCTCAGTTTGAAACCTGTCAATACCATGTAGCTCAGCAATCATTCACCCTAGGCTCTGTAACCTGCAATTGTCGCATGACTCTGAATAACGTACTGGAGATTCCAGAAAAAAAGTCAGCTATACATTCATTAAGAGTTACTGATTTATCTTTTGAAAAATCTGATGTTTCTGTATCTCAGTATTCATGTATAAAATATGAAAAATAACTCTTCCTTAAACTCATATGACACTTGAAAAAGAATCCAAAGACTTCATATGCGGCAAAGAAGAAACTTCATAAATACCTAAAATAGATACTTCCTTCTGGAGCAATGAAGTACAGTCTCAGTTCTAATGTTTTAAAATTTCCTGATGCTAGTTAAGTAAAATAACATATATCTTATTTATTTCTTCTGGATTAGCTTATCTTTCCTGTTGAGAGAATGCCTTGTGTAAAACAGATAATTAAGATTTTGGTTGACTCTGATCATTAAGTTTTTCTGCCGTCATTGTCCTTTGAATTGGATAGCCAGCTACATCAAATAACAACAAATAACAGACTTGTTTTGTCAAGTGCTGGCATGCTCTTAGAGGTCTGCTCAGCATCACAGTTCAAGATTCTACTCCTTCAGGCAGAATAATGCTGCATTTTCCTTTGACTTCTATTTGCAATTCAAATCATGTATTCAAAACAGGATTATCAAGCATCAGGTCTATGCAGGATTCCTAAAACATCTTAATGCAAGTTGGAAGTCACTTATCACACAATATTAAACAGTTTTCAGAAATCACAATGTTGTCACTGTAATTAGATGCCTCTTCATATTGTACTACATAAGAGCTTGTTAATCTGAAATGAAAGTTATCAATAGAAGGGTCTTCATTGCTATAATTACATTAAGAGTAGTCTTGTTGTGAAGTCTGAGAATGCTCTAGTTGCTTTACAGACTTTCACATCTTTGGATGATCATTATAAAATGTCAATGATTTTTAATTAGCTTTCAGATATAATTATGATTTCAATTGTGAACCCCATTTAGTTGAGTATAGCATGAGTATACCTTCTGCTTTGAAATTCTAATATTACTAAGGATGAAATTCTACCATTGCTGTCATCATAATTTTATTGTAATCTTGGTGTAAGTCAGGGGTCAGTGAAGGGAATATGATGCTATTTCCAAAATACTATTTTTTTAAAGTATTTTTAAGGTTTCCACTTACAAAGAAGAGTAAGAATTGAATAAGTAAGAATTTCCAGAGCTGCTGCATGTATGGGAGTGGGAGCCTCACCTTTCTCAGTTATGTCCACTGTCATTCACAGTTACCTGTGATACAAATAATGGAGATAAAAAATAATATTTCACAGAATCATTTAGTTTGGAAGAGTGCTCACCTACTCCAGCCTCCCAGTCAGAGCAGGATGAACATGAGATATATTGCTCAGGGCTTTGTTCTCCTGGCTCTTGAAACCTCCAAGGATAGAGTTTATGCAACCTCTCTGGACAACCTGCTCCAGTGTCTAATTATAGTGAAATATGTTTTATTTGTATGAGGTCAGGACATCCCATCTTTAAATTTATGGGTGTTGTTTCTTTTATCTCACCACACCTTAGTAAAGAACCTGGTTCTATCCTCCTGGTGGTCCCTAAGTTTCCTTGAAGCTTCCTCTTCTGAACACACGCAGCTCCCTCAGCCTTTTCTTACAATGCAAAATTCTCCAGTCACTGATGATCTTGATGGCTCTTGGGTGAACTCTACTGTTGGTCGATGTCTTTAATGTACTGAGGGGCTCCAAAACAATTTAAATGACACAATTCAGCAGGCATCTCAGAACACAAAATGGAATGAAAGGGTGAGGCTGTTCTCTATTCTAAAAGCATACCAACCATTTAAGTTGAAATTACACACAAATAAAAACTCCAAGATGTGTCTTGCTTAAAAAGTTCATTATTCCTAAGGCTTCAGCTTCTAGAAATAAACTTGGTAGTGTTACAGCTCACATGGAGAAAAGGGAGAGGTATGAAGGAACCAATGAAACAAGCAGTAGCAGTATGAATGAACCAATGAAACAAGCAGTATGAATGGCCCTTGTTTTCCATTGCCCAAGAAGGTAATTCTAAGAGCTGTTTCTAGCTCTGAAGAAACAGAGGAACTGTATGACATCAGAGACACTGCTGAATGAAGGTGTCTTTCCCATGCCACAGTTTTATTATGTGTATAAATATTTGTGTATTCAAGATATAAAACATTTAAAGATTAGATCACTGTATTTTTTTATGGTTTCATTAAACTATTCCCAAAATATGTATGTGTTAAAGCAGGAATGTCTTTCAACCATCCAAATAATTATTCTTTGTTACTTAGAGAATACATTTTATTACTTATTTTGCTTTGCCCCAAGAATCAAAGTTAGTTTAGCTTTTGAACAATGTCCAAAGAAGAAAGGATAGTGCTAACTAAAGGTCACTGTTCTTCCATGTGAAAGCTCTGCTGATAAATCTTCTCAACTAAACCAGCTCCATTTTCTGACAAGTTCATCTCACAGCTGATATCATATTAATTTAATGAGCAGATATGGGGCTTGTTTCATTCTTTCCTCTTCTTTTGATTTAATATATGGTCATTAATATTAGTCCATTAATTATGACAAAGTAATATATGATCTTATAGAATCAGGAAAGCATAAAAACATATATCTCACAGTAATTAATGAAATGCAGATTTAATGGATGTAATTTTTGAAGGTCAGAGGCATATCCTGAAACTGGTTATTTATCAGTGTAGTACACATTGACCTCTTTTGTCCCAGCTGACAGAATGCAACATTCAGTGATTGTTAATGGAAGCTGAAATGGGGAAAATAGTGTCTACTGAATAGTGCAAGAACTCTCTGGGGAGAAGCCTAGGAATAGGAGACACCTGTGAGAAAGTCAGGGAACAGCAAATTCAGTCCTTCTTGCTCCTTCATGGTCAAAGGCAAGGTGACAGTTAAAGTTACAGCTGTAAATCCTGCAGAGTATGAGTCAGCATGATCTAGCTCAGGTCTCATTCCACAGGCTGCTGTATTTTACTGCTCTGGGTCTCCACAAGCACTCATTCATTAGTTTGTTGATGAAGCCAAGGAAGGCTCTGACAACTCAGAAATTCAAGCCTTTATTTTTGTTATGTTTTTCAAGCTGAACAGCATTTAATGTAACTTGATTTGCCAAACTCCAGGCTGAGATTGCTAGGATAGCAGGCATAAAAGTGATCTTTATTTAGACACCAGAAATATAGTTAGACTCTTGTATATTATGACCAAAAGGAAAATAGCTACTATGGATACTTAACTGTGAAGGTTTTGTGTGTTTGTTAATCATGGCCTATGTACAGCATTTGTACAGAATCAGAAACTAATGAAAGTATGTGACTATCTGTGCAATGTAGATACAGCATATCAAATGCTTTGCAGAAGTGATGAGCTAACTATATATGCACTGAGATCAGAACTGCACATGCACAGTACCTGTGTCTTGGATTTCTGAATGGTCAGGAGTCCAGCCATAACTCTGTGCCTTCCAGTCCTCGACAGATGTACAGTAGCACTCACTCTGCCTGGACATATTTTTGATGCAAAAAGATTAAATATATCTGGGGAAATCCAAACACATGGAAACTTGTGTCGAGTGCATTTGAAAAACAGGACAGGGCTTGTAGAGGAGACTGTTTACAAACCTGTTAGCACCACAGATACTATATTACAGCTGTAGAGTTGTAGAAGCAGTAAGAATATTTAATCTACAATACAGTTTGTTAATTTCTGACATTGAAACTCTTTAGTGTGCAGATGGAGAGATATTTTAGCTGCATACGTGGCTGTAGAAAGTACTGTATTTTCTATGCTGCTTGCAAATATGTGCTTTCCAGACATAGTGAACATTAAAACATTGTGGAACTCAGTAACATGAAAACCTAGAGAAGTTGATTTGATCACACTGAACTGTTGTATAAGTGGTGGTGTTGGTTGTGCTCATTCAATAGCCAGAACACTGAGATCAGCTGATTTGTCATGAAAAGAATGTACCAGTACAGAGGGGTACGTTCTGTCCTTTCATTGTGGGACATGTTTTGGTTTGGCCCTTTTTTATTTTTTTGGGGGTGGGGGGGGTGGGGGGGGTTGTTTTGGTTGGTTGTTTTTCTGAGGAAGTAAATGGCATTTAGTTTGACTTAATGAAAGCATCTATGTTCTTGATGAGAAATAATACTTTTTAAATTAGAGGAACTCTTTATGCTACTGGTGTACTAATTCTTTTGGTGATAATTCGGCGATGACTGGGGCTGTGTTGAAGCACATCGAAAACATCCGACTGCAAAATACAGCAGTTAGCGCTATCAGCTAAAAAGGGGTTTGCTGCCACCTTATGGATTTGTGAAGTATTTTTCTCATAAAAGTAATGCAACACTATTATGACTAGTTCTTAAAATTATTTTACCTACTTTGCAGATGATCCTTTGAGAACTTAACCTGCTACGAGTTTAAATGTTTTATTTTATTTTTTAATTGCATTTAAATAAGAAACCCTGCCATATTTTTTCCTTATTTAACTGACTTATTTAATGCTTTAAAGATCACTCCTCTCTGTAGATATTAAAACCCCACCCCAAATACACATTATATGTACATATTTTATAATAGCAGCTTGTATATATTTTTTTGTCTATTATGTTGTATATTAATGATTTTGTGGATACTCGTTTAAGATCTTAAATTGCTACTTATAAAACCTTACTAACTGTCTGGATAACAGGTATTTAGGTCTCTACATGCTGTAGTGCTTTATGTTGGTGGGTTTGCCAGTTGATAGCTGAAGGAGTTTTCTTCTATATCTACTGAAGATATATTGGTCTTGCCTTGTACTCTGGAGTGCCATACATAGGGAATGGCCTTCTCTTTGGCCAGAGAGAAGAGGGCATAATAAAATAAAACACTTAAATAAATAAAATATGGTTTCTAGTATTTCAGTTCACGTTTCTGCTCTGCCTGCAAATTCCATGGAAGTTGAAACTGGGAACTTAGTGAATTTAAGTGTTGTTTTCATGTTTTCAGTATTTTCTGATAAACTATTTTCCTTGAAAATTTCCTACTCATATTTACTCAGTCACGTTGTTGGGCTTTTCCTCAAATCTGAAAGAAAATGAGGCAGATAGGGTTGCAAAAAGATTAATTTCAGGTAACAGTTTTTCACATCAAAATTTTTCACTTTCACTTAAACCTTAATGCTGTACTTTCTCCTTGAAATGGCTCTGTAGAGCACTTTTCAGAAACATTATGGAGGTGACAATTTTGATAAAAGGATTCTAAAAGGAATATCAATAATGAAAAAAACCATCTGATTTTTCTCTGGTACTAATTGTATCATGTACGTGTTCCCTCTAGTGGCTGACTGTGGGTTAGGGATGGTGCTTTGACCATCATCTCTGCAGCAGCGATTTCCTCCGTAGCATCTTTTGGTACTTAGCAATTTACTCCCTATGTGTGCTCTTTACTGAAGCCACAACCCTAAGCCTTGCCACTCAGCATGTTGTGCCGGTTGAGGACAGTGGTGTAAAGCATCAGTGGAGGTTGATGTCTCTGGGGCAAAGCTGCCAAATTCTCACTAAGTAAGGCCCCTATTAAATACACCCAGAGAGATGAAAAAATCATGGACCTCACACTAGGTATAGAAATGTTCTTCTACCTAATGCTCTTCCATGTCTTTATTTGGCTACTCATTTAATGGAAGGTGCAGTGGGGTGGGTGGTTTCTATGCAGCTATACTTCAGTTATATGAATTATGTATCAGTAATCATAATCATATAAATAATTACATAACAATCAGTTTTGTGTCATCTTGTTGTGTTTTGGTTTGTTTGCTTATTTTTTCCCAAGGAATTTATGAGTATGTATATATACATAAGTATATATAAGTATGTATATATATAATAAGGCTCATATAATAAGCCTCATTAATAAAATTGCAAGACACAATAGGACATGTGTGTCACTGTTCAGCTCTCGCTGCAAAAAACTCTCCTTTTGAATTTAAAGAAATAATTCTTTCTTTGTTGTTCCTGTTCCAGCATGACATGCAGTTCACAAAGAAAAAAGTTATTTGTGACAACATTTATCATTTGTCATTGAACATTTCATTGTTAATACTTGACTAAAGATAGAATTGCCTGAGGAAAAAAAATGACTAATTCCTTCCTTATTAGCTTGGTTCCCTCTTCTCCTAGACTTGGATAATTTGTGCACTCAGACAATGGGCATCAATACCTAGCCAGCTTTTTAAGAAATGGTACATATGGGCATATATTAGTCAAGGGAACCTATATGGGACATCACACTTAGAATGTCATTGCTGAAATTAGGTTTTCATCTTTGGGAGAAAAAATTGGGAAAACTAGTGTGCCTGAGGTAAGTATATAATCAGTGTGGACTGATAGGTCCTACTGGAGATGTCCAACTAGTGCAGGTTATATTCCTGAATCTCTGTATTCTCCAGCTAGACAATCACTTAGGAAGTCCCAGAGGCATGCCCCTCACTCCAGGTTCTCCTCTGCCTGCTTCCCTCCCTCCTCAAGTACCCGTCCTGCAATAGATCCGTGTTGAGTTTTTTTATTTTTACTGATACTTGGGAGGGACAGAAACCATCAATATCTTGGTCTTCTCCTTGTCTTGGTAATCTTTTTTCTGTTATTTATATCCATCTTTCTATTTGCTGCCATTAACATGAATTCGATTTAGCTTTTAAAACTAAACTAATCTCTCCTTCCACAGGTTGCTAATGAAATCGGTGTCAAAAAATATTACATCAACTGTATTGGTTCTTTACAGTGAGGACTGTCAGTTGAGGCTATATGTTTAGAGTTTTCTTTCTTCTTAACTTTAAGAAACACTATTTTCTAGCATATGGACTCTTCCAAGGTGACACTGAGTGGTAGATAGGAAGCTCAGGCACTCCATCCTACTGAATGTGCCACTCTACTGTAAAGATCTGTAATAAATTTTCTTAATCCTGAGTCCTTTAGAGTAGTTTTCAAGAAATATTGATTCAGAACAAAGTATTTTATTACCATCTAGTGGTCTTGATTGAATTTTGATATAGACCTGTACATTCAAAAATCGGTTTTGGTATGATCAGATGACATAATGACTCAGCAGTTAAACTCCAGCATCTGCCTTAACAACACCTTCTGGGAGTTTCTAACAAGAACTAAGTTGTTATCAGTATATAATTTAGTCATACTGAATAAAGAGGAAGTAACTAGTAATTTGAGTAGGGAAGCATAGAAAAACTTCCTATAACAAAATAGATAATAACTAAAATGCCAGTAATATTTCCTTTTTCCTACTTCATTATGAGTGTCAAGGACAAACAAAAGATCTGGAGAAAGAGACAAAGCTGTCAGAAGCTTTGGCTCTTAGAGTATGCTCTACAGCAGTCTTTATGTAATATTACAGGCAGGAAGGTCTGGTTCATATCTACAGGCTTAGGAAATTTTGCTGCTGATGCTGAATGAAGGATTGGACACAAAAAATGGGTATATTTGTTAAAAAAAAGGTATTAAACATTGCTAACAGTGACTTACCCATGTCTCCTGTTTGCTGTTACTACTCTTCAGCTTTGCATGCAAGCCAAGATGCTATGGTATAAATATTTACATTAAAAGAAAGTGAAGTTAAACTATGAAAAAAGGAGACATTTTGGGGGGAGCTACTTGCCTTTAAAGTACCTTTGCAAGAAGTGCACACCAAACGGCACGTTGAGGCACAGCATTTGTGTGCGTGGGTGGGTAGCAGGGTATCTAATCAGGGAATTTCAGGTGAAGCAATATAATGAAACCGTAGGAGTATAGAGAAGGGCAGTGTGGGTGAAAATCAACTAAAACTGAGGGTCATTTGATCAGTTGTTGGGTTTTTTTGTGTCTGACTTAAGATGGAAATGTGGCCTTCAGTGAGATCTCAGAAGGGATGGGAGGAACCCAGGTGCTTCCCTGCACTCATGGGGTACTATCCTGGCTCCTCAATGTGGCAGCTGTGTGTATAAACTGTCAGTGTGTATATTGGTCAGTTGCATTTTAATGGCAAAACTCTGAAATCACAAGCAAGCTGGTTATAAAAAAAGAATTTTGAAAACAAATGTGAGGAGAGAGTTGTTAATCCTTGTAGATATGTACTCTTGGCCTCTGGACTTGGAAGCTGCTGATAGGTGCTAGGAGGTGATGATAGGTGCTGTCAAAACCAAAATGTTGATCTTTATTTAGGGGAAGCATCAGAGTATTTAAGTAGAGAATTTCGTGGACAGACATATTACTTCTTATAAGCATGTAATGAGAAGCTCTGAAAGTTATAAAGCCAGAGGTTCTGAAGAGCACTGAATTCTCTGCAGATGGTGGGCTCCTGCATCTACATATCCAGAAATTTTCTGATGTGAAAACATATTTTGCAGGTACCTATTAGCCCTGATCAAACTACATCTGAAGTTTCTAAAAAGCTCATGTGCTTCAGAAATATGGAGAGCTGACTGAATCTTGATAACTTTGAAGTGCATCTTAAAACTCTACACAAAAGCCAAAAAAAAAATAATAAATCCTGAAAATGTTGCCTTGAAAAAAAATTTCTTATGGAAAAAGAGAACATGCCCAGGGCAGAATCATATGCTTGACCCCTTTGGAAAGGGCTGCTTCAAACTCAGAAAAATAGTTTTCAAACCTTCATCAAGTGAGCAGTAGATTTTTCTTTTCAGAGATGAGTAAAAACAACAGTAATAAAGAAAAGAGATTTAGCATAAAGAGATTATTTCTTGAGAGAGCCTGAATCTGTCAGAAAAACATCTAAAACTTATATAGATTAAAAATACATTTCAACAGAGTGCAATGAAAATGGATTCCATTTAGAGATGAGGCAATATGTTTTGTATCCTGAGTGCTAATAATTAAATTCTAATAATGAGATTTTCTGAATCTAACCACAATGCTTGTTAAGTATGCTCACATTTTTGCTAAAAAATCTATTAAATATTATACTCTGCAAAATATAATACAAATTGTGTATTTTGTGCTGGAACACTTAAAGTGAATGAGGAGATAAATCATACCCATAATTTAAGATAATGTTAAAATATTTGCCTATATTATTTTTTTCTAAATGCAGTTGTTCTTATGAGGATATAATTATCATTTGTACTCACTGCTTAGCTTTTGTTATTAAATACTATTGTTATCCATTACACTAAACATGTGCATTTGATTATCATATGTAGTGTTGTACTGTGCTGTTTTTCACAGCCTCTAGTAAAACTGTGTTAGAAGAATAGCATTGTAGAAATACCTATTGTTTCAAATTTTGAAGTAATATTCTGAAATTTCTCTGAGAGGCTGGCAGTAGTCAAAACAGTTATACTTTTACATTAGTCACAGCTTAACATTTCTGTTTAATAAATGGGAAATGAGTTTTCTGCGAAAAAGAGGAAGCACCTTTGGTTTATATAGCATGCCCTTATCTAAGGGGAGACCCAGTTGCTCATTTAGAACTGAAGGAGATCATGTTCTGTGTCTGAAAAGCCAATACAGAAAATGCAGCAAATCATATGCCTGCAGCATTACTAAAGGTAATATTTTTCAGAATTTAAATTGATTATTTAAAAAAAAACCCCAAACCCCATAACTTCACTGCAGCAAGTTGTGAGAACTAAGATATTATTTAATTATGTGTTTGTACTACAGTGATGCCCACACATGTTCTGAATAGGTTGGGGGTCACTGTATTGGATAAACAGGACAGGCCATTTCATTGCCCTGAACTGCTTTGTATTGTATTTTAAAGGGCTAATGAAATGAGAAAACGAATATGTTAAGGGAAAGAATTAACACTAATATCAGTGTTTTTATCTGTTTTATGAAGATGCTGTGAAGTTCATTATTATGTGTAATATTTTACATGTAGTATAGTGAATACATTGATGTTATTACATGGCTACTGTAGCATTTTACAAGGTTGGTGTTAAAATGTTTAGATGTAGGTCTGGTGTTGACTGAATGATATTTGATGGACACTTTACAGTAGTGTGTGTAAGTGCAGTGCTTATTATTTGTTGGTGCTGGCTGATTCCCTGACCTGAGTCATCTTCTTCATGCTCCAGCTGTGCATCCCTCGCCATGCTGGGGGATGGCAAAGGGAAGAGCAACATGGAAGGGAGGGGTGGCTGTCACTGTCCTGCTGTCCAGTGCATCCCACAGCTGGGTCAAGGCTGATAGCTTGGTCCTGTTCAAGCTGTGATGCCCTCCTTGGTGCTGTGCTTTCCCAGTTGAGCTTTTTTGGAGGAAAGATTTCCAGCCATGTAAAACCCAGCGTGTGGAAGTGAAAGAGTAGTTTACTGGCCTTGATCTCTTGCCTCTTGACTTTTTGTTGTGCTTTTGATGAAAGGCAGAACAACAACTTTGGTGTGGGATTTTGAAAGAATCTGGTGTAATTTACTGATTTCACACTCAGGCTCTTGCACACTGACTGCCTCTCACCTCTCGATTGCAAGGTCGATATAAATGGTATTGGACATAAGGTTGCATTGTTGTTGCTGATTTTTATTAGAAGTTTTAAAATGGCACAGACCAGAACATTATTTTCTAATTGGAATAGCTGGCCTGTGTACAAGGTAGTAGGAAAGTAATCTCCTCTCTGAGATACTGTCAGTTTCTCAAGCCAAGAAAAAGGAAGCTAGATGAAAGAGAGAAAAAAAGACAATTTAAAATCTCTGACACTGAGGGGGCAACTGGTCCTGATTTTTTCATATAAATTGACCCTTCTTCGGTCAACCAACCAACCAAAAAAAACCACAAAACAAAAAAAGACCAAGAAAACCCCAAAGAACCAAACCCAAAAAAACCTCAAACTGGTGAATTATTGGCATTCAGATTCTGCAAATTTGATGGAGGCAAGAAGCCTGTTCATGTGCCTCAGCCCCCAAAATGTGCATAGAACTGTATGTCACATAAAAATAGTTACGTTCAGCAGTCAAAAAGATATCAGTGATTGTTTCAGTCCAGTTATCCTCAAAATAAAAGTTCTTTCAAAATAAACCCACAAAAAATGAAAGATGTGTTTACATTTACTTATATTTTAAAAGAACAGTAAAAGACTATTAAAAATTATACAATTTTAGAATATGTTTATTCATATTGCATGAGTGCTAGAACTGACATACGTAAAGCTACTCAAGAAATAAAGCACAATTATCAAGCCCTGAATGTATGGAAACTATGCAGTGTCCTATAATTGCTAAGTTTCTGGTAATGTCTCTGTGTATATGGAACAATGAGTGTTTAGTTATTTTGTCATGGTTTTTAGCAGCACAGGATGACAATGCTGAAATCTCCCACATCTATATTTGGACCATACTTCCTTCTTTTAAATGTCACTGTGTATTTTTAGATAAAAAGAAAGAGGGATCTGTAGTCTTTCAACATGTTGCAAACCATGTGATGTTTAAACAGGAGACAATGCATGCCTTTTCTTAATTGATCTTAAACCTAGCTAATGTAGCGTAAATGTAGAAATTTAGCTTCTCTACCAGTTCTGTCTGTGGAAATGTCTTGGAGTCTAGAGTGAGGACTTGACCCCATAAAGGAAATGTCTTTCTTGCATCCAAGGGTTTGGCCTTCCCAAAGAGGAGATGCTCCTAAATGTTCACACCATGGCTCCGGAGGCACAGCCTGAGGTGATGTTTTGCTGTGTGCGCTTGTTTTGCACATGCACACGTGTTGTGTAAACATCGAGTCCAGTGTCAACCAACTTGTGCCTTAGACTGAGTACCTGGAACTGCATCTAAGCAATATATAGGTGCACATGCATGAAATTCGTATACACATCCACCTAAGTGTATCCAATGCACAGGATGCCTATTTCCCTGTGGTTTTGAAAGCAGCTTTGGGTGGACAGTATAATGAATCCTCTTCTCTGGCTAACCTCAATGATTAGGAGCTTTCTCCTCATGGCCTAAGAGGGAAGGAAGGCTATGCATTTATCAGAAAAAAACCTTTCCTATTAGTAGAAAAGGTTATGACAGGACTGGATGCTAAACAGTTAATATAAAAAGTAAAATTTTCTGTATCTGTAAGAAACTTGTAATTTCATGTACCTTAATTCCAAAATGGTGATTTTACCTTGCTGTTGTTGTTTGGACTAATTTCTTGTATCTTGGCCACATTTTTATCTGGATTTTTTTCCCATAAAACTGTGTCTGTGTCATATCTGAGTGACTCACTGTAGTTTTGAGATCTTTGTGCCCTTTCTCTCTAACTCCTGCTGTTCAACATAGAAAGTTTTTCTGTTTGCCTCACTTATCTGAGAATATTTAAAAAATGTGTTACGATGTTCTTAATACAACTAAGGCTATTGGGTGATAAGTAAATAAAAGGTCAAGGTAGAAAAGTGAAATAAATATAAATTTATTTATATATAAATAGTATAAACAAATACTAGCATATTTAGCATGAACAGTAGCAATAGAAGAAGAAAAGTGTTTATTGAATACAAAGGTGTTGCCTGACTTACACAATAAAATTGTATCACGATAAATTATGAATATATTTAAGTTTTGTCTTAGATGTTGCAGGTTTTAATGTTACCAGTTTGCTTTGGTTTCATTTTACACTCTGTTTTCATAAATATAGATAAGAATAATTGCCTTATGCAAAGCTTTTAGCCTGGCACTTGCATGGCATTCTCCTTTCTGAGGGAATACAAGTTTTTCTCGTTTCTTTATGTTTTTATGTATTTTGTTGAATCATTCTCAAAATTCTGAAAGACACTGTTTGCTAGGTCCTGAGCATGTTGCATGTGCCTGCTACCCAATCATTTTCAGTGCTGCGAATGGCCTGACCCCAGCAGAATAACTATTTACTGATCAGAGACCGCTCCGTTGTTAAGAACTGAGAAATTGTCCATGGCAATTTTGTTTTGTCACTAGAGCTTAAGGGCAATGTCTATGTTTGTGCTAACTCATGGCTTTTTCTTTCAATCTGCCACTTTCACATCATTCATTCATTTTAGAATACACAATCTTGTTAGTGCCTAAATGACCCGATGGGCTTTTTTGAAGTTAATATGACCGTAGTTAAATTTCTAAGTTTGAAAATGTCCCAATTTGGCTATCTGTCCTTTTTTAACTTTTTGCCACATTATTTATGCTGCCACCTAATATGTTGACTTATAGGTTGTTTGGTTGGGTTTTTTTTCCCCCTTCTTCTGAACAATCCTACTGAAAATAAGAGAGAACTCAACTGCTGACTTTTCAGAAATGACTCACTTCTCTCCCCTCTGAATACATCTGGTGTACTGCTATGATTTTTTCTGTCTCCTCAGGTTTCTCACCTTTCTGTGACAGAGAGTCAGAGAGGGGTGACAGAGGTGGCTTTATGCAGTTTTTCAGTGTCCTGGGTCTGGCCCATTCACTGGAAGGTTTGTAACTGCAGACACCCCAATAGCTCTCCTTCATTTTTTTTTCTTTTCCAATCCTGACTAAGTCTTAGGAAAAAGGGTTAAAAAAATACTCTGGTGCAAAAGTATGCAAAGAATCCCCTGATGGAGAAGAAAATCCCTGTTGGAATGGATAAGCCAACTTAATGTCTCCTGAAACAGGTCAGACGATATGATTCCATGTTGGCAAAGTTTTGTTATAGACTGTTTTGTTGACAAAAAATGAAACTAGAGTTAAAGCACTGGTTTCAGACATTTGAGATATAAAGTCTCTAGGGTAAAAAGTTGTGAATATTATTTTGTGTGTGTGGGCACTTGAACATCATGTGAATTAGAGTGACTCATAACTGTATTGAATTTCCTCAATTGAATAAAACACCATCACATTTACCAGTAATAAGTTCCGTCTCTTTTTGGTAAACTTAGTTTATTTATTCTATGTTGTGGCAGGTTAGACAGCAAGTGTTGTTTATAGATGAATAATTTTGTTTGGAGGTCTGTAGGCCCTGATAATTGGGATAGTTGAGATTAAAAGAAAATAGTCACTGTGTTAAAACCATGATGTGTAGCTTCTAAAAAACACTTACTGTTTCTAATAGTGAGACATTTGGCTCATAAACTTGTCAGGAAAATTTTCATGTTCTAAGTAAAGAAGTAAAAGTGATTATGATTTAGCAAATAGTAGTAAACATAGAATCATGGAATGATTTGTGTTGGAAAGGATCTTAAAGATCATCTAGTTGAATCCCCGTGCAGTGAGCAGGAACATCTTTGACTAGATCAGATTGCTCAGAGGCCCCTCCAACCTGACAAAGTGAGGGGACATCCTCAACTTCTCTGGGCAACCTGTTCCAGTGCCTCACCAGCCTCATAGTAAAGATTTTTTTTTAACCTAATAACTAATCTAAATCTACTCTCAGTTTGAAACTGTTACCCCTTGTCCTATCATTACACTCCCTGATAAAAAGTCCTACCCATCTTTTCTGTAGGTTCCCTTTCAGTACTGTAAGACTCAATAAGGTCTCCCTGGAGCATTCTCTTCTCTGGGCTCAGCAACCTCAATTCTCTCAGCCTGTCCTCATAGGGGAGGTGCTCCAGCCCCCTGATCATCTTTGTGGATTTTATATGGACCTACTCAAGCAGGTCCCTGTCTTGATTATGCTGGGAGCCCCAGAGGTGAACACGGTGTTCCAGGTGGGGTCTCATGAGAGCAGAGCAGAGGGGGAGAATTACCACCCTTGACGTGATGGTCATAATTCTCTTGTTGCAGCCCAGGACATGGTTTGCTTTCTGGGATGGGAGAGCACACTGATAGGTGTTATTAATTTTTTTTATCCACCAACATCCCCAAGCCTTTCTCTGCATGACTGCAACAGAGAAGCCTATGAGAAGTGTCTGGTTTCCTGTAAAGGAATTTCTACCACTGGAGATTTTAAAAATCAGATTATATGAACATCCACCAGGAATGATGTGAATACAGTTTATTACACAGCAGACATGGAGAATGGATAAAGTGATTTCCTGATCACCCTTCAAGTTGTTATTTTCTGTGATTTTACATAGGAGGCTCTAATGTTGTTTTTGATTTGTGCTGAAGTTTTGGGAAATAAATTAGTCTGAAGAGCTTGAGGGAAAAAAACTAAAAAAAAATGATTCTGTATACACAAGACAAACAGAAAAAGTCAGGAAAATGTGTAAAGAAAACAAGATTTAAAGGGTGCTTAAATGAACTTTAAGCGGGATTTCAAATGGTGAATTTTTCATTCTTCTTCCTACTAATCTGACATTCTATTTAAGATCTGCAGCAGAAAGTCTGACAGCAGTCATATGCATGTGCTCCTTAGTGCAAGCTTGGAAGAAATTTGGCAGAGCAAACCAGTTGCTCAAGAAGGGATGTGGTGCATGTGAATTCCCTGACTTCCTGCCTTTTGCCAGGAGGGTTGCACTTAGGTGCTCTGAGCATCCTACCAAACGCTGTTCTGATGTTTTGCTTTAAGCATCACTATTCCCATACATTAATAACTCATGGGTCACGTTATAGATGATCACTAAATTGGCTTCAATATGTATGGTTTTAAAGATTCAAATCAGGATGTATTTTATTTTTTGTTTATTTTCCTTTCTCTAGCTTTTTTGTGGTTCAAGTGTGATGACATTCCTCAAAACTGGAGGTACCCTGCCAGTGAAATGGCAATACTAGTCTCCTTTAGGGTGCTTTTTGAAGCCCCTCCCTGTCTCAAATTTATTTAGGTGTCTATGCTTACCTCCAGCTGATTTCTCAAGTACAGTTTATTATAACAGAAGTACTATCTTTCATTCATAACCACAAACAGGCCTATCTCTTTACATCAATATTCATATTTTGCATAAGCCCTTTAAAAGATTTCCATTTTTAATGGTTTTAATTAGCATTTATGAAAAACTGTGGTTTCACATGATATAAAGCGACAGATTAAATTTGTTAAGTGGATAATAATAAAATGTGAGTTGATTTGTTTCACTGGAGTTTAAAAGGCTTTTGCTCAATGGGGCCTCCATGTTAATTCATTAAGCATGCTTTAGAACTTATGGAGATTTTTTGGGGGGATTTAATTAACACAGATCAAACTCCCAGGAGATTTCATGTCCTCCACAACTGTGTGTGATAGAGACAGTAATTTAAAACCTATTTATAGGTCTTTGTGTTCATTTACTTGAAAAAGGATTAAAAAAAAACCCTCTATGAAATCATTCTAATACAGCAGAAGCTACTGAAGTTCTTTAGAATAGGAGCCAAATGGATTTATAAATGATGGAAGGATGATGACTAGGGTCAGACTTCAGAGATCTGGTTTGTTTTCCTGGGTGCCAGAGTGGCATCTAGTCCCTGCTACCCAAGCCAATTATACATTTTCTCCTCTGATGCTTTAATCCATGATGCAGAAGCAGGCCCTTGAGTAGGACCTGTCTTATGAGAAGCACCTGAGGAACCTAGGTTTTTTTAGTTTAGAGAAGAGGAGGCTGAGAGGAAACCTTACTGCTCTCTACAACTACCTAAAGATAGGTTTTAGTGAGGTGAGTGTTGGTCTCTTCTCCCAGGTGATAGGATGTGATAGGATGAGAGGAAATGGGCTTAAGTTGTGCCAGGGAAGGTTTAAATTGGATATTGGGAAAAATTTCTTTACTTGATAGAATGTTTAGGCATTGGAACAGGCTGCCCAGGAAGGGGGTGGAATCGCCATCCCTAGAGATGTTAAAAAAATGTCTAGATGTGACACTTCAGGATATGGTTCAGCAGTCATGATAATGTTTAGTAGATGGTTGGACTTAATGATCTTGATGGTAATTTCTAACCTTAATGATTCTATGATTTTATGATTTTAAGGTTCCAAGACCTTGACCTCTCTCACTCATGGCATCCATTAGTGGGTTATTAGATCAAACTACCCATTACTTGCTCTTTGTACCAGGAAACCCTGCCTGAGTTGTGGCCTGGTTTTAACACATGGAATGAAAAACTGTGGTGTAGTGATCTTCTGGGAAGTTGTGGGTTGTAAGTTTCAGCCTCAGCAGACTGAGGAGGTCCGCAAAAGCTTGTTTTCATAGTTCTTGGACCACTATAGTAATTTCTTCATATAAGAAATAACTGCTAGCTCCTTCTTTGCACTTCTTTCAATGTGACTACTGTAATTTTTCATTTAATTCAGTGATTTCTAAACACATTACATGTAGTCTGAGAATGCCTCACAGATCTGTTCCTTCCTATGTTTTTGATATTTTGGCTGAATGGAGGTATCCAGCTGGATAAATACTCCAGAACAAGATTCTTTAAATAATATGTGAATTGTGGAAAGAGATCTCTAACAGGTGTGCAGTGACCTCTTATTCTGTACTTGAAAGTCTCCTTTTGTCACGTGGACCACCAGGCTTCTGCACTGAATAAAAAAGGATCTTTAGGGAGAAAATAACAGCATATGATCTGACAATTAAATTATATATACTGTCACATACACAGAGGGTAAAACAACAGCAATTGCATACTCTATATGGCACACAGCATTTCAGTTGTTCTTCCAAGCTAGGGACCAGACTGAATCTTAGTGGAAACAATCTGGGACAGAATGAAGTGCTGCTGGACTCAGGAAGTGCCATATTCCCACACTTTAAAGTCCTTTAAAGAGACATGGTTTGTTTCGGGATTCAGACACCTATGTGTCTACCTGTGAGCCAGCTGTCTGAAGTCCCTTAAACTCAATGGAGGTTTGGTCAATACATTCAGAGCTGCCTGGAGAGTGATTCAATTGACCAGCTATGCCAAGATGAACTGAATTATCTTTTGATTGCTGCCTCGATATCCACTGACTGCAGTGAAAGTGTAGATACCTAACACAGTGAGGATTTGTACATATAGACACCCAAACTGACTTCTCTTAATGATAAGCTGAGCCTCAGCCTTAGAGACTCCCCTTGACATAAATGGCTGTTGAACTGTCACTACCTGAAGTATTTCTATAGCACTGCATTTTAATCCACAGTCTTTTACAAAAGAGAAGAATGCTATTTTTTTTCCCATTTCAATTTTTGATTGTAATGCTGGCTACTTTATGCTCTTCAGAGTTCAGTGGAGATTTTCCAATAATGAGTAGTGGAATCCTGTGTGTGCTTAATGTTGAGTATTTTATTATTCCACTCTCCCAGCAATTCTCCCAAGTGCTGCTCATGTTATATGCTAGTAATCAGGCAAATCTGTATTTTGGTGCTGAGACATGGGATTTCTGTCATTGTCTGTTCCTATTCTTTGCTAGTTAGGTAAAGTTGAAGCTCTAATGCCTTTGTTGGTTTAGTCAACAGCAAATCAAAAATGTGTAGGTTTATGTTGGGAGGACTGCTGCTCCCTCAGATAAAATGTCAGCACTGTCCTTCTCAATTCTGATGTTATGCATCTCTCAAGTTAGTTTTAAGTTATTATTATTATTGTTCTATTCTACTGCATTTTTCGGATTTTAACAATACTCCTGTGGGATGTTTTTTGTATTGCATTCCTTAAAATGTGCAGTTAAGATCCTAAAGGATCATTAAGGATTTTATCTACCCAGTGCTATGCCTTTCAAAAAATCATTTTGTCTTAGAGGACTTCTTTTAGGAACTCTCAGAGGATTACTGGAAATGCTTTTTCACTGCTATTAATTCTTGGGGATATTTTAATCTCCAGCAAAAAAAGAAAAAAAAAAAGAAGAAAAGTGTAAAATGAACATCTTTTAAAGGTGTTCTCCTAGACTGTAATGATTTAATACAGAGTCTGAGGGCTGCCTGAGGCCTAGAAGAACATCCAAATGTTTATCCGCTTTTATATGAGAAAAGAGAACTATATTCTGAAGGAACTCTAGTAATGCAATGCATCTGTTAAAACTGAACTTTTAAGGGAAATTCATTTTTTAAAATCTAAAACAAATAAAAATAATATTTCATCCCCAAATTAAAAATCAGAATGTCTCAATTTCCTCAGCACTTAAGTACTTAAGAGCAAGAGTGCAAGTAACACAATAACTTTGCCAAGTTTTTTTCTGGACAACTGATGAAGAATCTTCCTGAATCTGGGCTTATTATTTCTATGATAAGAACACAGTCTGTTCTGGAAGTATTACATTTGACAGGAGAAAGAGTGGTGGTTCAGACCACCTATCAGGTTATGCTAATGACAGTTTTTCTGAACACTGTATTAAAATCCTAGGCACAGCAAGATTTTTGAGTTTTATCTTTCAAGATGTAAGAGTTATTAAACAATACAGTAAAAATAAGAAATTCCAAGGGAAAATCTGAATTTCTTCTAAACTCTTTTATAATACATTTTAATGCCTCATAATATCGTTAAATTATACTAGGTTTAACCAGAAAAAACATCAAGATTCTAAAAACTAGTCTTGTGTTGAGATAATATACAATTTAGGAGTATAGTTGGGAATTTTCAAAAGCATATGAGTGTTTATACAGAAAAAAAGCATGACTTCTTATTACAGAAAAGACATATAACAACATATAACAAAATATTTTCCATCATCTTTGCATTTTATATATTAATATTGTTATCTCAATTGTTTATGCTGTTTAAAAATGGGAAATTAACAATCACTAAGGGTGAATGACATTTCCAACTGCCTCTATAGAAGAAAAAAATATCTTCTGGTTCATAAAAGTCTAAGAAAAGACCACCTGCTCCTATTTCCTGAGGTGTGGATCTCGTAAAACAACCTATGAGTCTTCTACAAGAAAGGTTTAGTACATCTTAGGCTTATATGTAACTAGGTGCCAAATATTAATGAAAATTAGTACTCATGTTGGCATTCTTCACACAGGATCCTGGAGCTATATATGTGTATTTTGCATGACTTCAAACTCCTTACAGTGTTAGATATTTGTCCTGTTCATGGTGTCTTGAGTTATGGTCATTCGGATGTTCTTTTTGAGAGTGCAATTTAACTTGGTGTTTTCTTCATTTCTAATTTGTAACTTCTGAGCAGTGAAGTGGTGAGATTGTGGAGGTTCTTGGAAGTAATGTATCCTGTTTTTCCAAACACCTCACATTTTGCAGCGGCACATATGCAGCAGGCAACACTAACGATTTCCAGGATAGAAGACTGTGTAGTGTTTCCAGTCCTTTTTTTTGGCTCAGTGAATCAACTGCTTAGCAAACCATATAAATCATGTAATCACTCCTTCCTTTTAAGGCTACTTAAAGCCTCTCAATTTCCAAAAACACTAGAAAGTGTGGGACAGGGCATCTACTTAGGGGGAAGCTTTTGGTAGTTGGGACTGAAAGTCATCCCATCTGATTTTCATCAAAGATATGTAAAGCATTTAGTCTAAACCTGTCTAGACTTCCTCGAGAGAGAGAGAGGGGGAAGGTAAGGAGTAGAAAAACTCCTCTCAAGATGAGTAATTTTATCCTCTGAAGTTTTAAAACAGAGATTAAATGAATAATTTTCTACGTTTCCATTAAGGAGACTAGATGGTGAGCCTAGACCACACGTGAACTTTCAGCAAGAAGAATATAGTCTGGAAAAAAGATGAGAAGGATAAATAAGGCTGAGCTCAAGCCTGTAGAAGAAGATAATGAGTGGGCTTATGTAGCCAATGAACTTTCCCTGCTTTATGGCATCAGGACGCTCAAAGCCCAGAGACAGCATATGGTTTTCTAATAGGGACAGGACAAAGCAAAGAAGTTGCAATGCGGAGGGAAAAAGTATTCTAAGTGTGGCATATGACAAAAAGAAAAGCGGAGGTTTTTACGTCGTCCACGAGATGAACTCTATGGGGTATCAAAGGGGAGTTCCACTCCAGAGGAACCTCAAAGGACCTTAGGGAGTCTGCAGACAGGAAAAAGTAGAAGAACATAGATGATCTGATATATTTGGCGATATTTCCCCTGCTTGAAGTCTGCAGAAGGGGAACCCCCACAGAGCATTAGTCAACCCACCATGTGAACTTTCAGGGAGGAAATGTTCTTATTTTACGTTGTCAAACATCCTTTGTGAGCAAGTTACATTTTGAGCTCTCTGAACACTACTTCTGCCACAAAAAAGTCGGTGAAATTTTCAACTTTATAAATTCACATTTTCTGGGTTTTGGAGAAAATCCAGCCAGTCATAGACCTCCTCAGCTCTTAGCTATGGAGGTATTGGGATGCTTTTGCAAATTTTAGGATACAGAGAAGTTAAAAGTAAACTTCTGCCCTTTATTCAGAGAAACCTTAACTCTGTGATAACTTACCTCACCCTCTTATAATCATTATAAGATGCAATGAGCATACAAAATGTATAAAAAAGCTTAGTTCCCAGAAGCTGATACACTCTCACAGACTCCCACAGAGTTAGGACAGTATCTCTGCTTTGCAAACAGGGCTGCTCAGACCAACAGCTGTTTGGGAACTTGAAGGTAGCACAAGAAGCTAGGAGTAGAACTGTGCTGTAAGCCCTTGTGACTTGTGGTTTAATGCTTTTACCCGCTTATTGAGTATTAAACTAGTTCTTCACATAGACCATCTCCATGGTGCTGTCTCCAGCTAGTTGTACGTAGGTATGCACTGCTCCAGCTGGCTGAGTGAAGAGTGTGAAACAGAAAGAACCAGAGATCTCATCTGGCCTATGTTTAGCTAGGTTGGCTACTTGTTTTTAATGTATTTGTGATACAAATTAAGAAGTCCCCAAGACACTGAAAACATTCCAGCCCCAAGCCTCAGCTCTCTCTGGCCTGTGTGCAACCCAGCAGCCAAATTACAGGGCTTATCTAAGTGGGAAGTTGTGGAAAAGTTTTGAGGCTGTGAAAATTCAGGCTGAAATGAGGGGTTAGTACCAACCCTGGGCACAAGCTACTGCAAATGGCAGCAATCACCAACTCGTGGGCGAGATGGCTCCTGCTGATGCACAAGAGGACCAGAAAGCTGCTGTAATTGAGTAAATGGCAATTTTCCCTGGCATGAGGGAATCCTTTAATTGCTTACAAGTTAATGAAGAGAAAGCAAACAGCAGAAAGTTTTGAAAATATTGCACTCTATTCTCTTTAATCCATGTTTTACTGCTTGGTTTTTGGTTCCCTGAATCCTGTAATATTATTTCACATTTTTTGGGGTGCAGCAGTGATTCATCTGGGTTACAAGGAAAATTATTTTGAGAGGAACAAGATGAAAATTAGACATTTATCTTTCCAAAAACAAATCCTGCACAAACCCTCCAAGAATCCTGTCATAAAAAAGCAGAAAAAACCTTTCAGCAATCTTGTCAGCCAGCTCACTTTTAAGACTGCTGTTTTTCCACTGTAAAATTCTTTAGAGCCTTCTACACAAAAGAAAAAAAAAAAAAAGACAATAAAAACCATTTCTGTTAGCGGAATCTCACTTCAGTACTGAAAACTGAAATACTATGTATCTGTAGCAAATGCATGGCAACAGGAGCATGTGACTTTGTTTCACCTTTTCCTGCATCTATTCTTTGCTATTATAGGCAGAATTATGCTTTTTATTGTCACAGTATGTGCTGGTGGCTATGCTGACATGCAATGAAACCACTGGAGGGTGTAGACCCTCAGTCAGTGTTTACCATTGTTCCAGTGATGTGTGTGAGCTGCAGACTAAAAAGTCAGAGTACTTGATGTGGGTTTGTTTCCTCTCTGACACAGGAACTGCTCATCTACACAACACTAAAGTATTTCCTAATGCCCTGAGAGTCAGAAACATGCTCTAGAGTGTTTCCAGTTGGAGACCCACTGGCACCTCTTAGAAATCTTTAGATGCATCCCTGAACTCAAGAGACACACAGCCCTCCTCTGCACTGCTCCTCTGTGGCAGCACTTAGAGCTGAATAAGTGCGAAACCCAAAAGCTTCACAGAGGTAACTGCTTTTTTTCAGAAAAGCCCAAGTATTGCAAAATTAGTTCTAGCTTAGTTTACGTGCTTTAAGAATCTGTCAGCTTTGTTTCCAATCTCCTATGCTTTGTTGCAGAGGTCATTTTGGGAAAAGTGAAAAGGCTTAAATTGATCTTTATGATCATTCCAGATTTTGCACTCGTCTTACTTTAAAGATCCATTAAAGCTCAAATTAAGCAAGACTCCTGCTGTTAGCTCAGTCAACTGTGAATGGGTCTCTGTAACCGTTACATGTCCTTTGAAAGTGAGTAACAGAAAAAAAGCCTGCTAAGGCTTCCTTTTTAATATAGGAGGATTTTTACTGCAAGGATTTTCGTTTGTTTTAAGACTTTGATTGCATAAATATTTTCAGAGAATAAAGCATACATGATTTATAATTGCTTCCTAAATTGGGAAGCTGCTGTGTCTTAAGAAGAGAATTAAATTATTGTGTTCTTCCTGAGGATCTGTGTCTTGCTAATCTTCCAGATAAAATTAACTCTGGAGTGAAAGTCGTTAATCATGGTATCTTAATACCTCGCACTTCGAAAGAAGTATACACCCTTGCAGAGTACTAAAAAAAACCACCAGTGAAAGCAAAACGCAATGTGACATGCTGGGGACATCTAGTGGAGAAAAAGTAAAATATTAAAAAAATGCAGGAGAAACGTTGCCTGCTCTTACAGTAAAATAAAAATCCGGACTTGCACTACTGAACAAAGGTTCACACTATTTAAACCCTAGATTAAATGTTTCTTGAAAAAAAAAAAAAGTTTCCAAATTCTAGAAGAGCTAGCGATCCTTTTGTAGTTGCCTTTAAATAATGCATTATAATTAATTGTACAGGTAGCTCAAATATTCCTTTCTTGTCAGAATTAAAGCTGTCACAATGAAATTTATTTGTACCACTAATATTAACAGTGTTATTACATTTAATATTTGACATTTTATTTATAACCTTACAACTGAACTTGGTTTTGTAGCTGTGTTGTCATATTTGGCATCAAAATGCTTACTTTGACTACCCTCACCACAGACTCAAAATCCTGACTTCTTGTCAGGAATAATTTCAAATCTCCAGGAAGTTATTATATTGACTTGTATGAGCTTCAGTGAGACTAGTATACATTGAGATTGGTCAACTGAAAGAGGTTTTAGAAACTACTTGGAAGTAGTATCAAAACAATTACTGACCTGCTGTTATGATTACAGATGGGCCAAATGGTGTCTAATACACATATCTATCTCACCCAATTTACTTGCAAACAAACCCACACAGGTATGTACACGCAGACCTCTAATATCACAGAATATGCCAAATCCTTGCTTATGAGAGAATCCTGAGACTGATTTCAGGAGCCAAAGCCAAAGAGTACCATCTGGCAAAGTTTGAGAGGGTGGGTGTTATGGGATAATCATAGAATCACAGGATGGTTTGGGCTGGAAGTTAAGGCATTCCATTCAGGCACTGGAACAGGCTGCCCAGCAAGATGGTGGAATCACTGTCCCTGGATGTGATTAAAATCTATACAGATGTGGTGCTTAGGGATATGGTGTAGTGGCCTAACTTGGCAGAGGAGGGTTAATGGCTGGACTCAATGATCTTAGAAGTACTTTCCAACCTAAATGATTCTATGGTTTTGTGATTAAATATAATCTAGTTTCAACTCACTTGCCATAGGCAGGGACGTAATCCCAGAGTGTAGCTAAATGGAGCTGTGCCAAGGCCCCATAGGGAAGTAGGACACAACCAATATGTGTTGATTTACATTTTTGTTGGTGAAAGACGGTTTAATTTTTTTTGACTAACTGCAGCAGCAGTTTTAAACCGGGATATTGAGGAGTGCCTCTGGAAAGAAGCAGAGAAGTGCAGCTTCTGTATCATCCACCTTAAGGAAGACATGGGTCACGTTGGATCTGAAACTTGGGAGAATCAGGATACAGCAGTTTCTCAGAGATACTGTTCAAGCTATTCTACTCACTCTATAGTATATTATTCACAGTGCATAGAGAGGTCTTTGGATAAAAGAATAGGTGCCAAAGATTTTTATTTTAGTATAGAGGTTTCAAGGTAGTTCTTCAGAATGGCAAAAATGACAATTGCTGTTAAAGGGGAAGAGTCAAATAAATGTACATGAGCCCTGAGCCTTTCCCATTGGGACCTATCATAAAAAGCAGTAATCAGGAAGGCAAGTAGGTTGAGGAAGAGTTTTCTAAAAGCAGAGGTAAAATTTGATGCATTAATTCCCTAGAACAGTGTCCATCTCTACAGATGGTTTATGGGAAAAATGTGATCAGGCACTGTGACTGTGGAGGTCTACTATAAGATCAACAAACAAAGACATTCAAAATAGGTGATTAAATTTTCAGTTATTTGAATCGGTGAGATTATGATAAACTAACTTTATATGCTCTTTGTTTACAGGAGTTGTCCTAGGAAATCTTCCCTTCTGCATTCTTCATTTTATAAGGGCTGGGGAGATAGTAAAAGCCCCTTTGGAGGAAGAATCAGTAGTAAAAGTCTGACAGTTATTTAAATAAAATTTTAAGCTTAAAAGAAATTTAAGATTTACCAAGATTATGCAGCTATATATAGCTAAATGACACAGTACTGAAGTCCAACTGCTCCAGTGAGAACTGGTCTATTAGTGTCTCTAAGTAGCTAAATAAGGCAAACTACATTTTTGTGTGTGTGTTTGTGTTTTTCAGATATTTCACACTGAGACAGTTCACATTATAGTTCTGATGACTCTACATTTGAACAGGAAATAATTTGGATTTAGTGGTGCCTGCACAGTGGATTAGGAAAAAAATTAGCCTCTGTGAGACCAAATGTCACCAGAGATTGTTTCTCTGCTGTAAGCACAGTCCCTCTTCGGTCAGTTGACCTCTTTAATAGGAGAGTGTGTCTTTCCATTAAATCAAAGGGAACAGAAATAAGTTCTGTAAGCAGGTGGTTGTCTCTGGGTGATGACCAAGGTCAGACTTGCTAACTCTTATATGAGCTACTGGGGAAACTGCCCATGAAATTGGAGACATTGTGAAGGAAGAAGCTAAACAAGCTGTTCCATCTATAGCACTTCTCTACTAGTGTTACTGGGACTCAACAGCAGTGGGTTTTAATGAAAACAGAAAGGCTTAAATCCTCACTTTAGGACTGATAGATTTTAAACAAGCTGCACAATGCATTCTTCCTTATGGAAGAATGTTATTTGTTATTGACCTTTAGACTCAGTTTCAGCATTTGGTGAATCAACTCTTTGAGGAGAATTAACGTATTTGCTCAATAATATATTAATAGCATCTTATTTCTATCTGAGCAAAAGAAAAATATGCTTCCTGGGGCAAGAGTGGGTTGAATCACCTTCAGGATAAGGTACTGAGTGGAAAAATAGAAAATCGTGAGATTACTAGGAGTGGTTTATCTAAGTGACACACGGTCACATAAACCCACCTGTGGCATAGATGGAACATGCTGAGGGTTGGTGCAGACCCAATAGCATATCTAGTCTCTTGTAAAACATTTGACTTGTATGGGAGATCTGTGCTCAGTTCAAAGTTGGTTGTCTTAGATAATAAAAAAGGCAACATTTTCTGAATTCTTTATTGTGAAATGTCTTTGCATGGCACTTAAAGTAGCACAGAGTAATAATCCATCTCTGGGAAGTACAGATTTTGATGAAAATTTGAGAAAACTCTCAGTCACAGATTTGTCAAAGTACTGTGCTGGTGCAGAATATTGCTAGGGCAGGAAGATAACCAATCCTGTACTTGGGAAAATAAGAAAATCTTACTTGCCAAGAAAGTTACTTGTAACTGTTGAAAAAGAGAGCCCTGAAATTTTTGAGTCTTTAAAAGATGGGAAGCCTGACAATACTTTTGTCTAGACACTAAAATTATGCTCTCTGCTTTGTTTAAAAGACCCACTTCTAGTGTTGTAGCTGCTTGATTTCAAAACCTGGCCATTGTTACTTTAAATTTCTTCCTATTTCTCATGTTATAAAGTGGCTTTGGAGATGCCGAGAGGTTTATTGAAGACTAAATGAAGCAGCACTCTAGAGAAATCTTGATATAATAGTCAATTAATACAGAACAATACTGGAGAGATGCACCAGATAGTGTTTTGGAGATTTTTCAGTCCTGGCATTCTGTTTGTCAAATCTGTTCCTAAAAATCTCCAGTGATGTAGCCTATTCAAATACTTAGCTATCTTCATCCTTACAAAGTTCTTATTGGTAACACATCTAAATCCTTTCAGTTTTCATCAAATCTGCAGAGGGCATAAAGAACAATGGGCGTTGAAAGAATATTCTTATTTCCTCTAATATTTTTTTTTAATAAATAATAAAAAAAAGGAAGATGGAACTTTTATTTTAGCATACTTTGCAGATCATATTTTATAAATCTCTTGCATTATTATCTGTTAGGCTGTCTCCCAAAGGGGAGGTAAAGTCTACATTACATTACAGTTCCCAAAGGTGAACAGTGCGCTCTAGATGACTTCCCCCTTGTTCTGAACAACTCTTAGTCTTGTGCATGATGTTCCTCAAAATATGTCCTGGAATGTCATTTTGCAATAATATCACATTCCTGGCTTAAATTAAATGAGTGCTTCACTGACACCCTTTTTTTTGTTGTTGTTGTTGTTCATTATTGCTGACTCGTCAGCTGTTCTCATATTGTATTTATGCATTTTAATGTTTCTTACCAATGAACTCTACTTAGTCTTTATTAAATCATGTTGATTCGAAGCCATGTCTTTAATAGAATAGAGTCATATAACAGTTTACATTGGTAAAGACCTTTAAAATCATCAAGTCCTACTATGAATCCTGCACTGCCAAGGTAACCTAGCACTATTAGGTTATTAACATTGCTTACAATATAAATCCTATTATGATGAACATTTGCATCCTGTTCCAGTTTGAACTTCTGTGCAAATGTAACTGATATGCTCTGTAGTCCGTCATCCAAGACATTCAGGAACATACTGAATGCAGCCTACAATAGATGTCTGCGGCCTGTTGCTTGTTATCTTCTGACAGACATAATATTGAAAACTACCATGTGAGTGCTTTCCTTTTCCTGGGTAGCTACCCGTTTCATGATGTTTATATATCTGTACTCTGCATTTGTGTATTTTGATAAAAAGAACAATATTTAAAATGGCATCAAGTAGCCTTACTAACTGTAGTATATATCAAATACCTGATTATATATCATCCTTTGTGAGTGCTGAAGCAAAAGTGATACTTCCTTTTCAACCTTTACTATCCACTGTTCTCTTCCATTCCTTGTAAAGCAATAGGCATTCTTTTCCTTCCCATCGTCCCATTTCTAAAATAGTTTTCTTCTTGCATTTTATGTTTCTTGTTAGATGAAATTCATATTCACTTTGATCTATGCTGCATCTCATTCCTTTATAGTCTCTTTTTCATCTATACCTGTAAGTCCTTGTTCCTGCTTTTGTATTTATATTGATATTTTTCTGCTTTCCTTTTTCTTTTCCTGTCCCTTAAAGAGCTTTTTGATGGAGCCATATTGGTGTCCTACTATGCTCCATATGTTTCCTTTGCATCATGACAGTTTGCCATTGTATCTTTAATATAGTCCCTTTCAGTAACTGCAAATTCTCTTGCAGTCTTTTTTTTCCTTAGAATATCTTCCCATGAGACCCTACCTTCCAGTTCCCTCAGTTTGATGAAGTCTGCTTTTTTGAACTCCATTGTCCTTATTCTGCTGCTCTCATTCCTCCCTTTCTTTAGATTTGTGAACTCTATAGTTTTGTAATCACTTTAACCGAAATTACCTTCTACCTCCAGTTTCTCAACCAGATCCTCCCTATTAGTCAGAATCAGTTCTAAAACAGCTGCAAGCTTCTCTGTACCTTCTTCCATCTTCCGAAACAAAAAGTTGTCCTCAACATGTCCTGAAAGCCTACTGGACTTTCTTCATCCTGACATTATTTTGCAGCACATATCTGTGTATAATTCAAGTCTCCCAGTACTACAACTAAGAGGGCACCCTTTGGATGCTTCTATTAGTTGCAAAAAAAAAGAAAAATAAAAGACCACAAAAAAACCCACCCACACCCACCTAAAAAAGCACCAAAATCCACTCTTTTATGTCCGTCTGATGAGGTTATTTCTAGCATGTCCCTATTATGACATTGCCTTTATTTTTTTTTCCTTCTTAGCTTTTTCTTGAGATGCTCAATGCACCTCTCACCTCTTCTGGCAGTTGAGCAAGGATCTACATTTTTGATGTACACTGTGGCATCTACTTCTCTTTCCCCAGAGCCTGTCTTTCATAAACTAAGTGTACTCCTTTATCCCAGCAGTTAGAGGAAATCGGATGGAAACATGACCATTACACAGCAGTCACAGACAGCTGCTTAGTCCAACAGGGACTGTTTCTGTCTCACATTTAACAACTACCTTAGTTCTAAGAAATAAGAAAACTCAGAAACTTCCGTTTTATTACGCTCTTATATGCAATTTTTGATCTAAATAAAAGCTTTTTATTGATTTATGGCTTAGGAAAAATGGAGAATGAGTTAACTGAGCAAAATAATCTTTAATGATTTAAACCAAACACAGTAGTGGTGAGAATTCCTACCTTAAATCTAGAGCTAACCAGTATTGACTAGCCAGAAGACCATGTAATAAACAGATTGTACTATAAACATCAGACCTTATGGGAGACGGGGTAATTTTCTGGCAGAGCAGTGTTGATTGATTGATTGACTGATTTATAATTTTTTTGGTGTCTCTTTCAAAATACCATCTTGTTCCTGCTGAGAAGAATCTGTCTTTATCCTCTTTACTCCTTGCCATCAGGTATTTAGTTGTCTCCAGACTGACCTGTCCCAGCCCTATCAGCTTCTTCAGATAGCTCACATGCTTCAATCCCTTCATCATCTTCATGGTCTTCTGCTGTACTGCCTCCAGTATGCCTGTGTCTTTCTTGCACTAAGGAGCCCAAGACTGGACCCAGCACTCCAGTTGTGGCTTTCCCAGTGCTGAGGAGATTGTACCCTTGACTTGCAGGCAATGTGATGCTGTTCCTCATGCAGCCTAGGAGAGACTGTTAGATTTCCTTGCTGTAAGAGCTTGTTGTCTACCAGGACTCCCAAGGTCTTCTCTGCAAAGCTCTTTTCCTTCCAGTCACCCCCAACCTATAGTAGCAGATGCGGTTTTTCTCCCCAGGGCCATTTACCTTTGCTTGAACTTCTTGAGATTCTTGTCAGCCCATTTCTCCAGGTCATGATGGTCCCTTTGAAAGGCAACACAATCATCTGGTGTATCAAACCGCTCCACCCCGTTCCGTGTTGTCTTCAGTATTGCTAAGGGTGAAGCCTGTACCATCATATAAGTCATTAATGAAGATGTTAAAACACACCGAACCCAAAATTGACCCGTGGGGGATACTGCTAATCCTTGGCCTTCAGATGGACTTTGTGTTGCTTTGAGTCCATAATTTCAGACAGCTTTTAATCCACCTGACTGTGTGCTTGTCTAGTCTGAACATCTTTTTATCTGACTATGCTATGACAGAAAATTTTGAAAGCCTTACTGAAGTTGAGACAGACATGTTTTCTTCAGCAATTGTTCACCAAGGTAGTCCTATAACTGTAGAAGGCTATCAGGTTGGTCAGACATGATTTCTTATTTTTAAATCCATGATGACTTCTCCCAGTCACTGTCCCATGCTTAATATCTTTGTAAAGAAGGATTTGCTCCATCAGCTTCACGGGGACTGAAGTGATGCTGACTTGTCTGGTTTTCCCTGGATCCTCTTTTTCATCCTTCTTGAAGGTATTAGTGATGTTTGCTTTCTTCCATGGAAGTTAATCAAGAGTGGTCTATGCTATTAAATCACATGCACTTACTTATGTCCAGAAAAAAATGTTCCCTAATCTGATCCTTCTCCAACAAGGGTCTTATTGCTCCAGAAAAATGCCATAACAAGAGTTGCCAGAGTATGATGGAGTGGCCAGTCTAATGGTATATGGCCTATTTTCAGTTGGAACTGTGTTCATAAAATAGCCTTGCTTGTTTGTTTGTTTGTTTGTGGTTTGGTTTTTTGTTTGTTTTTCTTTAATATAGGCTGTAGTGTATATTTTAGTCTTAAATATGAAAATCAAACAGAAATACCTCACCATAAAATCCAGTCCAATGATCTTTCTCTTTCTTACAAAAAACACACCACCAGTCAAATTCAAATGCATAAATTATATCCTCTAACAAAGCTTGTTTATACATATAAAGATAGGAGGAGTCATATTGTAATATGAAATTTTGTTCTGAGGAATATGGTAGAAGAACATTAACTTCATTCTGAACAGGACTGAATAAAGCATTGTTCTTTATGTAGAAATACAGGATGAGACATATTAACAAGAAAGTACTTGGTGACCGTTCACTGATCCGTACACATACACAGAATATTTTAAAATAAGAAGTGATGTTGTGAATATAATTCTGTCCAGTTATCTGGAATACTGAAAAATACGACTGTTATTTGCATGTCTGTTTCTCTTAGAATACAATGTAGAAAGCTTTCCTATAAATTTAAGATTATTTGGATTGAAAAAAATTACCTCAAAGGTAGTACAAAAATTGACTGACAATTTATTTTTTTTTGTTTTTTATTGTACCCTTTTGAGAAACCTCTGCAGCCCAAGAAATCAGAATGAAATTTCAAAAAGGATCTTTTAGATTGGAATATCATATCTGAGATCCAGGAATTTCTTTGCTTTATAGAATATAAAGCAGCAAATAGGAATGTGGCTTCATTTTCTCCAGATAACAGAGTATTTAATACTTCTGGAAAATATCCAGTACAATGTGAAACAATTGAATGAGAGAATTCCTCAGCCTCAGTTCTCCTACCTGTTTCTGTAAGTGAATAGCCACAATTAGGAGCTTTGGATACAGGGAATGCTGCTTATGTGTCATTGCAGTCTTTTCCATCATACCCAGAGCCATACCCTAAGTAGTTTGATCCCCAGTCCTGGAGTCCTGGAAACAGAGATAGCCAGGATAAAACAGCAATAATGGAGATTCATAGCAGACTTCCCTCAGGAAGGGTAGTTATCTTTTCAGATGCCCATATGCAATGCTCCAGTAGCAGCATGATGGCAGTCCCCACGGACTGGGTGTCTGCTCAGGTGTGGGGTGGGCCCGGATGGACGTGTGCCCACAGAAAGCACAGGAGAGCAGGTGAATGTTCTGCTGGGCAACAAATTTCCCATCTTGCAGCTATCCTTGGGCTCATGAGTCAGAACACTGAGATTTTCTTCCCTGAAAAGTCAAGATTCAGTGCTTTTCTTCCCAGAGGTTCCCATCTGTCCTCTCTCTCTACTAGAAAAGCCCGAGTGGAGGTAAGAGAAGTGCTGATTTTATCACTTGGACCAAAATCAATGGGAGCAGAATAAGGCTCTCTGTAGGTTTAGATAGGCTTTGTTTTACAAAATTTATACATTGTACACAACTTATATTGTTTAGGAATGCAATAAAATTAATAACGCGGTATTGTTTTATTCAGTAGCTGTCTGGAAAAAACACACTCATTTGTAATGCAAGTATGCCAACCCATACAGCCTTTCTTTCCAGGTATATGCCTTATGTATTAAAAGCTAATACCCTTGTAGTACTTTCTAACAATTTGCATATACTGAATCCACTATGTAGAGCAAAAAATATGACTTGCATAATGAATTGCACACACACACAAAAGAAGGTATGCAAAATAAACACATCAACTAGCTGAATACTAATTACCTATAAGCAAAATCTTGAGACACTCAGTATGCACAACTGATCAGTTATTGCAGTGAACACCTATAACTAATTTCCTCCAGGAAGAAAATTTTCCATTAGCTTTAGTGAATTTATACCCATTATAGAAAGGCTGTAGCTAAATAAATATTATTTTAGTTTAATTGCATTAAAAATTAGAAATGCAAATTCTGGTGCACCATGTCTCTAAGTCCTTGTCTCCCTTTTTATGGTAATACCCTTCTAATGGTTTAAGCCTATGAAGAAAAAACACTGAAGATTTTAACTAGCAGCTTTGCAGGGGGGCAGAAAGAAGCAAAGAAGATTTAGTGGTGAAAAGAGCAAATAAATAGGTGCTCCAAGATTAAAAAGAGGGTAGAAGTGCATGCTGAGCTGTTGAAAGACCTCTCTGTGTTTAAAGAAAAATATTGTTTGGTTCTTTCACCAGTACATGATCAAAATAAGAGGTACAAATTAGTTCATGGCTGCTGAAGCTACAAAACATCATGCAGAGAGCTGTCTTTGGGAACGTTTTAATGAGGAGAAGAGGTCATCAGACTGTGACATTGCTTTTCAGAATTCTTCAAGAACAACACAGACTTCCTGTTCCAAATGTGGTAAAGAATAAAACAACCTTAGTAGTAATCGTACAACTTTTGAACCGTGTTCCTTGGAAATACTGTACAGTGCTCATTTTGTAGCTTTAGTTAGCTATCTCAAAGGAACTCTTCCATATTTTCCATGTGCCCTTATTTCAAAAGTACAGTGAAATGGTAGAGCTTCAGCAAGGATTATATTTATAAAATAAAGTTTTATTCAGTCTTCTAAAGAGATTTTAATGTTTTCATTGCTCTAGGTGAAATGGTACACTGTGGCTCTGTTCATTAACATTTAGCATCAGAGCAAAAATCAAGGATTACCATATACAGTTTAAAAGAATATCCAAAATGACTTTGAAATTAAATTCACTACAGTCTTAGTTTTGCAGCATTTCAAACATGATTTTAAAATGTATAAGTTAAGTTAATGGCATTCCATGTCAAATATCCCCAGCCCAATAACAAGTCCCACATAGAATGTCATTATTTAAATTTGTGACATATTGTATATACTGACTAGGATTGAAGAAATCTGTTGAATAAATTTAATAAATAAGATGTATACTACAATGCAATGTTATTGGGAAAAATCTTCCTTGAGAATATTTAGAAAGACTATTAGCAAAGAGAAGACACTGGTAAATCAAATTATTATTCTTAGTTATGAGCAGAAATCTCATAACTGGAATGGCTTCAGGATTGACAATAATTATAAAAAATGCCAGCAACTAGCTATTGACAGTGGGTTTCACTCCTGATAATTACTCCCATGAAAGAAATAGGTATCAAAATCACGATTTGTGAATCTTTTTTTTTTTTTTCCAAAAGTTTCTAACAATAGGAAAGAATGCAAATATATGTTAAATAACATTAATGAATCATATACTATAGGTAACAATTTGTCTGAAATTTTACTTATCTATTCAAGTAGAAAAAGCTATATTACAAATCAACCCTTTTTATTTTTAGAGTAGGTGTAATAAAATTTAATTGGAAAAAGCATGAGCAACAATGATAACGAAACTGGTGTAGATGGACTGTTGCACATGCTATAGAAATTCTATGTAATTTTTTCATTGCTTATTCTTTTATATTATAATCCCTATATTAAGAGAAAAAGGAATAACATAAAGCATACTGTATGCCTCCTGTCTCTTTCTTTTCCACCAAAAAAGGGAAGAAAATGAATTTGGTAGCTGTCTTCTGTGCTAGATCTCTGTCATAGTGGTTTCACTCAGCTTTTTTCAGGTGTACAGAGCACAGTCCACCATCAGAAGTATGTGACTCTAACTTGAATATTGGAAGTCTACCAAAGAAACATATATGCATTTGTTAACTAAGGCATGCTTTCATTGATAAATACAATTTAGTAGTAAATATTTTTATGCCATTAATCTTACAGTTTTAACTATGATTACTAGGTCATTGCACTTGAACATTCTCCCATGAATCAGTTTACTTAACTATTTGCACTGGTTTTATTTTCTGTGGTATATCTTTCTTCTCTTTCAAATAAGGTACTAAAAAGGCATTTCGGAATATTTTAGTTGTCTGTTTCACCTCTAAAAAAAATCCAAATGCAATTTTTTTCCCACAAAGACTAATAAGTTTGTTGGTTTTCAGTTTAAACCTTTAATCCTGTTTGAATGGATTGATCTCTTTTTCCTTGATTTACCAGATTCTTCTGTCAGTGATTAGGGCCTGGGAGTTTGGGCTAATCTGAGATTTCTCCTCTTCTTGTATTGTCATTCTTGTGCCCGTTATTCTTATCTTTTTTTTTTCTTTTTTTTTTTTCCCCTTTCCAAGAATACCACTGTATTCTATTCAATAACCATTGCTTGCTGAAAGAAGATGTCTTAGATAGCCAATTAGCTGTTATGCATAGAGTTTTTAGCCAGCATGGTAGCACTATTTGTTACAGGGCTGTAAGCAAAGCATTGAAAAGTAAATGTTAAAAAAGAGAGAGGAAGGAAAAGGAGATTCTGAAATTCTGAATTTCGCTTTCAATTATCCCAAACTACATCTGCAGGCAGTAATGACAAGTGTAAGTTTTGTGAATCAACATGATAGGAGAAAAGAATCTTTGATTCAGTGGATAAGCTGTGATGTAGAAATCCTGGAACAGTTTTACTAGTAAGTATGCTTTTATAATTAGAGTATAAATGATTGTCTAATGCAAAAGTGTTGTAGGGTCCTTTGAGAGAAAATGTGTGCAGCTATTGGAAACTTTTGTATAGCTGTTAGAAAACAAGACACTACAGAATGTTCCTGTGCCATTAAATCCAGTTAATAACTTCAATGACTGCAGCGTATTTCTACTGTTGTAAACAAAATAAAGAACTGCTCCTTTAACATTCTCTATTAAATGACAAACATATATCTTCTAAATAAAATGGTACATAAATTAAAATCTCTGTAAGATTTTATAAACATCATGGTATAGGTAAATAACTTACATTAGGTGTTGTTATTAGTTGAGTATTTATTTATATTACTAGCAGTGATTTACTATCTATTAATAAGTTTATGGTTTTCATACATATATTTATATTTTTATTCTAAACATATGAACTGCAGTTT
>JANHGL010012494.1:35801-59459 GCA_024611195.1 Ceyx melanurus | reverse complement strand
TCCTGGGTGACTTGGTCTAGGTGATCCTGCTCAGGCAGGGGGGTTGGACTAGATGATCTTCTAGGTCCTTTCCAGCCTGTAATATCTGTGATTCTGTGATTTTGTGATCTTTTCTGAACTCGGGTGTCCAAAACTGGACACTAAACTAAGGCAAGTTCAGGCTTGGAAGTTTTTAAACGTACAATCACTTATTATTATGAAGGAGCAATCAGAATATTGGGGTTGACAAAGCAGGGATGTATACCTTTAGGAAACTGGATGAAAATACAGAAGAAAAAAAATCTCCATGATGTAACTTCTAATAATGCGAACCTATATTTAGTCTCTTGCAGTATAGAAGTGATTTGGAAGAGACTCATCAGACAAAATATCTTCAGATACATCTCTACGGATACACAATGCAATCATTCACCTCTTGTTAGTCAGCCTAGGCTCTCTTTATAATTACTAGAAAATAATCACTGTGCTGTGATTCAACTATCGTAAACTAATGTCAAATGAATCAAACCCTGGACGTGCTGAATTCTTTCTGCAAACTGGAATGTAGTCATCTGGGTGCACTGCTATCACTAAACTGAAACTTAGCAAAAATTAGTTACCTAGGTCCAATAGTACACTTGACAAAACCTCTTATTTAACCCTTTGAAGCACCACTAAGATTGCAGTCACTTTAGTACTCTTTAGCAAAATCCTGTAGATGTCAAGGTACCCTAGAGATCTAAAGCAAGCTCTGCATTTGACTGCAACAGTGATAAATAAAATACAGAGTTGAGACCTAACCAGAACCACCTCCCCTATCATCTGTATTTAAAAAGAGAGGTGGAATCTACTTGTTTGAAGCTAATGTACAATGTACATGTAATGTACTATGGAAGTTTGCAACTATTTTTTTTTTTATTTTTAGGAAAGCAAACTTCCAGTTCTTCAAGGAGTTAGTCAATAAAAAACTCTGGGAAATGGCCTCAAGGACAAGGGAGCAGAACAGAGCTGGTAGATCTTTAAGGACGCATTCTACAGGGTGCAAGAGATCTCCATCCCCAGGTATAAGAAACCAGACAAAGAAGGCAAGAGAAGAAAGAGCAAGAAGCAACTGGAGCTGAACTCGGTAAGGGAAGCAAAGCACAGTAAGAAGGGCTTCTATTGGCATGTGAGCCAGAAAAGGAAAATAAAAAAGCACAGCCTCCTAGGTGAACATGACTCACTAACTGGTAACAATGGATGAGGAAAAGGCTGAGGCAGTCAACAATTTTTTTGCCTTAGTCTTCACTGGAAGTTTCTCTTTTCACAGCTCTTGAATGGAAGAACCTCAAGGCAGGGACCAGTAGAGCAAAGTCTCTAAAAGAAGGTCAGATTTGAGGCCCCCTGAGGAACCTGAACATGTGTAGGTCTATGAGAGCTGGTTAAATGAATCCCAGAATCATGAGGGAATTGTCTGGTGTAGTTGACAAGCCACTCTCCACGATACAGCAGTCAGATAGTCCCTGGAGACCAGAAAAAATGAAACACTGCACCCCTATTTAAGAAGGGTAGAAAAGAGGACCCTGGGGAGTACCAACCTGTGCCTGTGAAGACCATGGAATATGTTAATGCACATGAAGGACAGGCAGGTTATTGGAGACAGCCAGAATGGCGTCATTAAGGGCAAGTCCTGCCTGATCAACCTAGTGGTCTTCTATGATGGAGGGACTATATCAGTGCACAAGGCAAGAGATATGGATGCTGTCTACCCAGGTTTCTGTAATGCTTTTGATTTAGTCCCCCCCCAACATCCTTCTTTCTAAATTTGAGAGATACAGATTTGATGGCTGGATTGTTCAGTGGATGGTGGTTGAATCCAGAGGGTAATGGTCATATAATAAAGGTGGTTGCATCCAGAGAGTAATGGTGAATGGCTCAATGTCCATATGGAGATCAGTGATGATCTGTTGGAACAGGTCCAGACAAGGGCCACAAAACTGATCAGAGGGATAAAACACCTCTCCTATGAAGAAATACCAAGAGTTGGAGTTTTCTGCCTGGGGAAGAGAAGGCTCCAGTGAGACCTTATGGTGGTCTTTCAGTTAAAGAGGGACTATGAGAAATATGGGGATAAACTTTTTAGTGGGGCCTGTTGTGGCAGGACAAAGGGTGATGGTTTTCAACTAAAAGAAGGCAGATTCAGACTAGATAAAACAATTTTTTTTCTTTTACCATGAGGGTGAGGAAATGCTGGAACATTCTGTCCAGAGAGACAACAGATTCCCCATCCCTAGAAACATTCAAGATTAGACTTGATAGGCCTCTAAGCAACCTGATCTGATTGAAGACGACCCTGCTCATTGCAGAGGGTTTTGGACTAGATGACCTTTAAAGGTCCCCTCCAATCCAAACTATACTATGATTCTATTACTCTAAATGTACATGTAAGGTACCAGGTAAATATATGATTTATAAAAAAAATTAGCACACAGAAACACCTAACTGAGGTCTTCAGAGGACTTTAAGATGAGGAAAAGGATGGACTTCATCAGCATACCTTTCTCCATTTCTTATAAAATCACACATATATCCCGATGTTTGGTATGCTACATGTTGCAAATATATACACCTAACAGTCTTCAGGCATCAAATGAAGAGCTGATGTTCATATCCCTGAGTCATATTCTCAAGTGAAGAAGCTGGCCTACACTGCTGCAAGGTTTCTCCTTTAAGGATATGCCCATAGGTGGCGTTCAGGCTTTTAACTGAATAGTTTATTTCCAGTGGCTAGACTCAGTAATGCTAGTTAAGGTGAACAGAACCAAATGTTTGCTTTTCCAAAAAAAATACATTGCTTACTATGTAAGTGCACAGGTGAGTGACATATGTCTAAGTAATCAGAGACGAATGTACTTTTCTGTAAGATGTGTAAACTTTTAACTTATGATCTTAGAAGTATTTTAACCTTAAAATATTTTTTAACTTTTGAATTTACTGTAATCTAAAGGCAAATGGTGATTTGGAAACATAGTTTAAAATACTTTAAAGCAGATATAAAATTAGGAAAGAAGACAGATATGGTTATAACTACATTGATAACAAAACTTGTCAGGATGCAAGCTTATGCTAAATCTGTGATCTTTTGAGAAGAGAGAGAAAAAACTACGCAGCACACCAGTAAGGGTTTTCCCACTGTTATTTAATGATCAAAACAACAGATGCTCCATGGATAGCCACATCCCAACAACATGAACAGGAAGTAGCTTATTAATTGCCTGAGAGTAGTAATGGCTCATTAGGTGAAAATAAATGGGAATTATCTCCAAAAGACAATGGCTGCCTTTATTAACAACCCAGGTGACCTGATTGAATACAACAGAAGAATAAAACAGCGTTACTCTAATTATGTGGAAGCAAAAAAATGGAAGAAATAGATTAGTGCCATCTGAAAACACCATGCATAAACCAGTGTATTTACAGATAGAAGACTGGAAAAAATGAATGTACTCACATGGGGGATACAAGGAAAAATAAATACTAGAAAAGACTGAGAAGACTAAGTATACTATAGAAAAATCAGATGTGTAACAAGCATTAGATAATTCTACCTGAGCCCCAGTTGCAATTTCATCAGCTGCTTCATTCATCACTCCTAATGTTTGGAAAGCAAACACACAGAGTTCCCGTTCACAAACAGTGGGCTACACAGAGAAAGAAAGTTAATTATATTTTTGTTCTACTTTTGAGCTTTTGGCTTTATCATGCAATATACAGAACAAACCCCAAACATATTTAATGTGGTTTTTTTTCTTCAGGTATTAACTGCAACATAATTTCAAATTCTGAATATGTCAATATTCAGAAAGATACATTATAGAGGTATTTTAATAATATGAAGAACAAGTATGAAGAACTCCAAACTCTCAAGTACTCAAGAGAGGCTAAACGTGAAATCTAGAATACAAAACCAATATTACCCAAATGTCTTTAACACTATCAGACTCTGAAAATTCCTATGTAATTAAAATGAGTGTGGAACAAATCCAGAAACCAAAGGGGACACACTCTCTTTATACAACATAGAACGGTTTGGGTCCTTAAAGGACCTTAAATACCACTTAGTTCCAACCCCAATGCCATGGACAGGGTCATCTCCCACTAGACCAGATTGCTCAAAGCCCTATACAAACCTGGCCTTGAACACTTCCAGGGAGGGGGCATTTGCAACTTCTCTAAGTAACCTGTTCCAGTGTTTCACATCCTCACAGTGAAGAATTTCTTCCTAGTATCTAATCTAAATCTACCCACTTTCAGTTTGACACTGTTACCCCTTGTCCTATCACTACGCTCCTCAATAAAAAGTTTCTCCCCATCTTTCCTATAAGACTTCCTTAAGTACTGAAAAGCTGCTGCAAGGTCTCCATGGATCCTTTTCGTTTCCAGACTGAATAGTCCCAAATCTCTCAGCCTGTGCTTGAGGGGGAGTGTTCCTGCCACTGTGATCATCTCTGTGGCCCTTCTCTGGAGGGTTCCCTTTCTTACACTGGGGCCTCCTGAGCAGAATACATTTGAAGTATAGGAGAATGCTATTCTGCTGTTGAGTACATAAATAAAAATATGATCTAGAAGACAAATTTCTTGAAACAGCTACTTTTAATTTAATTTGTAACGTATTTAACAATTTATTTTGTAAACTTTCTGAAAGTTTATTGTAGTATTATACAATAAACACCATATCTGGGGAGGCCATATATTATTTTAATTTAAAAAGGTGTCTCCATTCTTTTTTTCAGTTATTAAAAAAAAAAAAGTAAATTAAACCCTTTGCTGTTTAACCAGTTTTTTTGTCTGTGTCTGAAAAATTTAATTCATAATGTAATCACAGCTACCAAATTAAAAATCATATTTGACCTGCATATTGAGTGAGAATTGAGCACTTTGCCTTCATAAAGGAAGCAAAGTAGAAAGAAAAAAAAAAAAAGAACACAGCTTTAAGTAAAAAGAATAGGCATGACTTCATAGGTTTTCTAATTGGTCACAATATTTACAGCAACTCCCTGCTTATTTACTGGAAGATAATTAGCATATTAATTTTTTAAAGGGTCAAGTAATGGATCACACAGTGAACTGTTACAAGCATTGAAACTGAACAAGCAGTTCAAGCAGTTGAAATATAAAAATAAAAGATAAATTAAAACCTTCTTAAAAATTGATCCAACTAAGTTTTTTTATTACAATACTGAAAATAATGAATTTTTTAAAATATACTATTTCTTTGAATCCATATTATTTAACTTTATCCCACTGAAATTCAAAATGATCTTTGGTAGGAACTACTGAACTTTTGTAACTGAAAATTCAGAGTCTAGCTACCATAACAGTCACTAAAACATAACAATATGCTTTGAAATTCAAGCCAATGTCTCTAGCAAGCAGTTGCAGAAATAAAAAAAATAATTGAGCACACAAAGAATAAAATTTAGCTGAATTCTGTTTCAGGCAACAGCTTTGTAAGTAATAACAATACTTGTAGTCACTTGTTTCATAGCCCTTAAAATCTGCATTTGCAGAGTTTTAGAGATTCAAAACTTCAATAAATATCTGAAATCTACTGCATTGACATATTCTCACACCAGCTGCTTTACAAGAGCTATCATCTTTAAAGTCAGATAGAGTGTTATGCATTTGATATATTTTATCTGCTATGTTCCATCGCATTAAGCAGCAGATGAAGCCTAACATCCAATTCACTGTCCCATGGCATGCAAGCAAAAAAGTATTTATTATTGTCATTAGTCATAGGTTTTACATATTTAAAAGGTGGTTATGTCATTTGACTAGCTAGGGAAGCTTGGTGGCACTACTGCCATGACTGTCTTAACAGCACACACAGATTTCCTTTTATCCCAGGGCAAGAGATTGCTGTGGAATATCAAGACATCTAAGTTTAGCCATGCTTGCCATAAAGAAAATATTAAGAAAATACACATTTTTGACATTTTTTTTTTTACAACTTTTTAACAACCTTTTACAACACAGTAACCTGTACTGAGACTTAAAGATGGCAAAGAAAACATAGGATGTCATCTTTGTTTTTTTGTTTGTGTTTTTTTTTTTTGTTTTGTTTTTTTGTTTGTTTTTTTTTTTCTTTCCTGTGTTATGATCCTAGAAATGTCTGAGAATCTGGAAGAGGAAAGTTAGGAAAATGGCCGTTGCATGTATGTTTGACATTTGACAGGCCTTGCTTCTTTCAGATGGGCACTGCAACTGAGATCTTAAGGCTGGGGAACTATAGATATGAGGAGAGTAAGACAGCAAAGTTCGAGCTCTGAAGAGGAACAGACATTACATTAGGGTCTAAGCAATTATTTTGATAGTATGTATTTGATTAAGGCACTGAGTATTTTTACTCTGACATCTAATGGGGAAATAACCCAGACCCTGTAGGTATATGAACACTTCAATAGCCTTTTTCCATATATACACCCTGGATACATTCTAACCCAAGCTCCAGACATTTCAAGAGCACATTTGGATCCCGTTTCTGATTTTTATTATTTTTTTTTTTAATTTCAGAATTTAACCAAATCAGATGCTTTTAACTTAAATTTCTTACAATTGTTACTAGAGTGTTCCAAGCGATGTTCATATAGCTATTTCACTGTAGTTTAACTCCAGTCATTAGTTAAGTTCAACCATTTAAACTTTCTTTCACTCTCAAATGAAAATATTAGCTTACAATTAAGAAGCAAATATTTGAAGGGTTTTTATTTGACATATAAGTGTGACTTATCTATTCAGTGTCACATTTGCATGTTTTTGTTTTGTCTACTGTCATGCATACTGGAAACAATGAAAACATACAAAAGTAAATTAATATATCAATAAATGAAGACAAAGCTTAAAGGAAATCACAAGCATTATGGGAAAATTTGGATTCAAAGCTGTTCTTACACTGCTAATGTTTTGCATACTGCCAGTATGTTTTCCTATATAGCAACCACTTGTCTCTTCTCTTGTAATAGGATGTTAGCTCTTGCAGCAGGAACAGTCTTGTTCTGACTGTGTATTACAAATACAAGAAATGTTCCCAGACACAGTAAACAAGCAAGAACAGAAACACTAACAAATTTACAGAAGCTGTGTTGTTCCAGTGTAATTGTTGGATACTTTATTTTGGTTCAAGAACACATACACTCAGGAAGCTGAACTTCCTGAAGACTATTGTGTACACACTTGAAACTACAGACAAGATCTTAATGATGTGGATAGCCATGAAAATACAATATACCCAACATCTATTAGATTAGTTTCTATTGATTTCAAAGGGAAAATAAATTATAAATTTTGGCTTATAGATTTAAGTATATATTTTCAAATGTGAACCTCATCTTAGATGCATGGAGAATTTTACAAGTTAAACCCATTACTTTAAAGGCATAGAGATATGATTACGTGAATTACTTAGTTCTTCATCACCTGAAGAGGGAAGCTGTAACTCATCTTCAACAGCAGCTGCTATGGTCTCACATATACTTTATTTTTCATTTGAAAGGAGAAAACTAACATAAAGCAATTGACTTTAACAAAATTTTATCTAAATAAAGATCACTGGTGCTGAAAGACTACTTAGAAGGACAACTTCTCCAGAGGGGAAAAGTCATTAGGAAACAAGAACTGGGCATTAACCCAAGACTGAAAATCACAGAATCACAGAATGTTAGGGATTGGAAGGGACCTAGAAGATCATTTAGTCCAAAGGCCCCTGCCTGAGCAGGATCACCTAGACCAAGTCACACAGGAACAGATCCAGAGTGTCTTGAGTGTCTCCAGAGAACGAGACTCCACAACCTCCCTGGGCAGACCTTTCCAGAATTCTGTCACCCTTACTGAGAAAAAGTTTTTCCTTGTGTTTACCCTAAACCTCTTGTGCTCCCACTTGCACCCATTGCCTCTTGTCCTGTCATTGGATGACATTGAGAAGAGTCTGGCTCCATCCTCCCTACAACTTGAAGCATTCCAGATTGCTTTATGACAATACATGAAGAGCAAAGATTAAAAGAAAGGGATCTTGTTTTCCATTTTTAAATCTGGTTTCAAGAACAAATGTTAACATGCATTCAGGGCCAAATGTCTTGTTAGTTTTTTCCCCTTTATGCTTCACCTTTTTCTCCTGCACTCCCATGGGGTGCTCAGGAAGAGCTGTCAGCTGCCATTCAGTGGGAGAAGTGACCTCTGACACTTGTCAGGTTTCAGCTTCACTGCCCTGACATACCTGCTCTTGCCCTTGGAAAACTCAGATGGTTATACTCCTGCTCTTTGAATTGCTTGTGCCCCCGAAAGAGTCTGCATTTTATTGGTCAATGGAAATGTATTTCTCTGTGAGCCACCCCTTCTGTGTTTTGTCATTGACAGTACCCAGGGAGAGGTGTTTCTCCTTTCCCTCCCCATTTCCTAGGTTCGTGCTCTTTTCTGTCACCTGTGTTTACTTTCTCAAGAGCCTGGCTTACAAAAAATAGCCCAGTTCTGTGCAACAAATGCCAGACAGAACCAGAAAAAAAATTTCTGCTTCCTTAGTTTTCTGCTAAAAAATGAAGGCACCTGAGTTGCAATAGATGCTTTGCCTATATGAACTGCTAATGGTCATGGAGAGGGGTTCAAAGCAAAGTGGCACAAGAACACCACCATGCCAGATTCTTCTCCACAGCACCAGGAAGCTCCTTTGTCAATGGCTTCATTTTCCTTCCGTGGAGAAGATGTGGTTTAGGCAAATACAAAGAAGCACACCAGGCTTAGGAGCTCTGAAAAGTATGAGTGCCTTGACCAATGATTTTAGTGTCATTTACTTAATACTGGTTGATATACTTGGTATCATATTTTATGCAGCATTACCACTTAGGTTGTTGGCAGAGGAAATAGCAAAGTCAGTTCATAACACTTGGTGCCATTTGTTGTCTGGAACTGTAAATAATGATCCACTTTATAATATAAAAATGTGTGGAGCCAATCACTGGATCTGCATATATGTCCACAGGGAAAGTCCATCAATAAGAAAAAAAGACTGTAATTCTTATCTCCATGTTGGTTAGAACTCATAATTGGCTCTCGTAATTGGAATTACTGTGTCATGGACTTTGAATGGTTATTCTGGTAACTCAAAAGCTGAGGCAATCCACTGGTTTTGATTTATGGCTGCAGATGACACGTGATCTATGCCATAGGCAATATGCTTCAGTAGCCACTGACCTGTATTTATTCTTCCAATGAATTGTGTATAGGGGTCTGCTTTATCATATCAGCCCAAGTATCATCTGCCATGTCTTTTTGAAATACTCCTTCCAAAATAAAGCCTTTTCATTAATCTAGAAAATTTAAATTAATTGTTCACAAATTCAACAGTTGTTCATCCATGACTCCTCAATCCAAGTCAGGTTCTCTTCCAACCCATATCAAAGCAATAGTGTTGTGCACCACATTAGTCATGATGTGGTAATGTTATTTTAATCCTGCCCAAGGAATTATTTCTTTCACCCCTGGACAAGCCAGAGGAGCCTTAGGTTTTGCAAATGTCCAGTATCAATTTATCTGACCAAATTACAATACTTAACTATCCAAACTGGGTGTATGGAGAGTAATGGCTAAGAGCCATATATCTAAGACATTGCTGTTAAGCTCCATTTTACACTTCTGCTTCAACTTAACAAAAACTATCAGGCCCATTTAAATTAATTGGCCTAATCACAGCAATAAAGGCACCTGTGGGAGAATACCTTTTCAGATTAAGACAGTTTTTACAGATGATAACCACAAAACCTTTCCAAATGTTTGCTCCAAATAACTGCATTGCACTGTGAGAAATTACAGCTACTGTATCTGTGATAACCAAGGTATCTAGGAAAAAACAGATCCCAAGGCATGTTTGTGTAAACTTACAAATGCTGACATAACGTGAATGAGCACAGCCATCACCATAAATCCCTAAATACTGACAACCAATAAATGCCCACAACAAAAACACCAGAGGAATTTTGTTGCAGAGCATACCAAAGAAAGCTCCTTCTTAGCTTTGTCTGGACAAGGAATCAGGTGAAAATTGTCTTTTTTCCAGGGTCTCAGGTTCCCTGATTTCTGTTATTTTCCAGGCATCAGCCATGTTGATGAAAATAGTATAAAAGTATCCAGCAACAACCTCCTCTGAACAGGAAAACATCACCACTGACCCTACATTTTATTTATAAGACATCAAAGCTGTTTTGTTGCAATATGACTCCCAATATCTTCTTCAGTTTGCTGTGGGGCCTGGAGTAGTCTCTAATGGTGAACACAGGTTTGTCAAGAAACATTTCATTAAGCTTAGCAAATGAACTGCAAGCATGTTTATAAAAAAATACATTATCTATGAGGGTTTTTCTAAATCCTGCTGCAGCAGTGTTCTCCCTGAGAAGTATCTTCCTTGTCAATAACAGTGATCCATGGGATCCTTCAGAAGGCTCAAGGCTGGTGCCACCACCAACCTATGCCCTCAGTGTAGTGATGGGTGGTGCCTTGTTTGCTCTGCTCAAATCTTTACCATCTTGGCTGCAGAGAAACAGTAGTTAGAAAATAAGAGGTATTTTACTGGAAGTAATTAGAAAGAAGAACAATTAAACTACTAGCTGCTGAAAGCTAACCCCAGCTGTCTCTTTGTGCTACTATGCAAAACAGGAACCACCTCCTCATTCACACCACATGCTCATGAGAAGAAATATTAATGCTTCTGATTAAATTGCAGAAATTTCATTTAATGTTCCACAAAGGACACTGTTTTGGGGTTTGGTTAGGTTGGGCTTTTCCCAGAATATGCAGTGTTGAGAGACCTATGCTTGTGAGAAAATTAACTCTGAAGTGATTAAGTTCTCAGGGAGAAGGGAAGATGAAGAGTTGGAGGGGGAAGCATAGTCCCTAAGACTAAGACAGCTTTCAGAACATCAAAGGCAGCTGATCCAGCTTGCAAGGAAGTAAACTAAGAGGGTAAGAGTCTGTCTCACCTGACAGAGTATGTTAGACTGGAGATAGTTAGTAAGGAGCTATACCACCATAGCTATACCACTACCTATACTAGTTAGTAAGGAGCTATACCACCATGGCCTTGAAAGCCTGAGAGGCACCAAACAGAGTCTGGCTGGCTGCTCCAGACTCACAGTTAGGAGCTTCTCACCTTAGACCAGTTTTAACCTGAATAAATGTGATAATTTAAGGGCTTTTGTCTGGCTTGGCCTTGGTTTGGAGGCCCATGGTGGCTCTTGGCTTTGATACTGTATGAGGACCAGACCATAAGCAGGAAGCTTTGCACTTCAGTTGATTCAAGAGAAGTATATGCTGCATGTTTAGGTTATGTGCTGATGCTTCCAAGACAAACAGACAAATGGTGCTATTGACTTGTAACAAAATGTATTTCATAAGCCTGTTACAGAAGCTCATTGATCTAAGAGCAATGGTGGCTGGACTCAATAATAACAATGGAAAATGTCATATAGCTATTAGACTTTATTAAATTACCTCCATGCCCTGTGTACCTGACTCCTTTTACTGCTTAATGTGTAGGAAATCCTGTACTGTCAACACTGTTTGCTTGTAGTAGCAAAGATATTAGTGACTAAATAGAAGTCTATGGACTGCTTGTTTAACTGTACACTTTTACTTCAGACTAAGCCTGTTTGTGTATTAACTTTTCTGATAATGTCCAAATGAACCAGAGAGAAACTGGAATCAGAAAAAAAAAAAAAAAAAGAAAAAAAAAAGAATATAGTTTTGTTGTTTCCGTGTATTGTTTTTGGGACCAATGTACCTGCTTGTGTGCTTGCATGGAAATGCCAATAAGCCATGAGAATATGCTTTGATGGTGGGAAGCCTGTTTTTAATAAGTGGCTTGCATGAATGATCTGATGCTAAATAAACTAGTAAATCTAGAAATGCTTACATCTATTATTTGCTGACAGATAACGATCAGCGTAGGATAAAGAGCAGTAGTCATCATTAGAGGGAGATGGAATGATGGGTGTTACCTGTTTATATAACACAATATTGAATTAATTACAACTTGACATTTCCCCATCTCCTCTTCCTTCAAAACATTATCAGTTGGATAAACTGTTATTAATGGTGGACTACAGATCTACAGGGGTAGAAAGACCTTTATAAGGTTGTCCAGGCTATCCCTGTGTCCCAGGGATGCTTAAGTGAGATAGATGCTTCTCTCTCTTGTTCTTAAAGACCCACAGCAATGAAAACACTGCCACTTGTGCAATCTATCCAAACGTTTTGTTTCTTTTATGACTGGAAAGTATTTTATAAAGTTCTGAGCCTTTTTGTTGTGGTTGACTGCCTATCATGGTGATCTGTGCTCTGCAACCATTTCTTATGGTTCAAAGGCTATTGAAATACTACTTTGTTCAACACTCATCTCTCAGCAGCAGAAACCACGTCCTTCTCATCAGGCCACACACCATAGGTTTTCCACTGCTCTTCTTTCTTTCATAAGGGTTTTCTGCCTGTAATGGACTACTCTCTTTGGAGCTCTGGAGCCAAACCTATGTAATCAACGCAGTACATGGTACCTCAGTGGAGGCCTTGACCACACTGAGGTGCTGGAAGGATTATTTTTTGTTTCTATGATCTGGATCCATACCTGTCATTTAACACACTCAGTTCTCTCCTGCTTAATTTGCCATGGGTTGCAACTGCCATGAGTCTGCAGAATGGCTGCTTGGCCAGTTGGCCACTGTCTTGTACTGGTGCAGCTTGTTATTTGTGCCACCTACAATTCTATAAGCTTCCAGACTTCTTGAATGCAGAGTCCCTTTTGTGAGAGATTCTTCAAAACCCCTGACAATGTAAGAAATAAATAATTATTATCTCTGCAATCTATTCTGCATGGTAACAGCACTCCAGAAAAACTGCCTGATTTGGTGCTTCCATAGGTTCTCACTACAGTTAAAACACCTTCTTTGCATCTCTGTAATAGAGTAGAAGAAGCATGAGGCCACTCAAAAGGAGAGAAGAGTGCATGTGCAGGTCCTGGGTCCTACAAACTTTTGAGTTCCCCCTGGAGCTACAGACTTCTGTGCTTTGGACGGGCCTCATAAAAAAAGCCCATCAAATAGTGATGTGGAAGCTCATGTGCCAGCATAACATTATACTGTTTTTATAGCAAGCTTGAGATAAAAATAATAATAATAAAAAAAATTTTAAAAAGGGACATAAGATTAAGAACTGACAAGTCTGTAACCTAACAGAACTATTCACACAGATAGCCTGTAAGTGAGGGTAGTTGGGGAGCTAAAAAAAAAACATTCTGACTCATAACTAACAAAAAACTGCAGTTCTGGTGATGCCTGGTATGGTCTGCTTCTTTATAAAGCCCTGGGCTTTTGTAGTTCTGATGTCATTGTGAGTAGTTCAAAGACCATCTTCCTTCAACATGTTGTACATGTGTAAAAAAGTTTTCATCTATAATACTCAAGAATGCAGATGGTTTGCGAAATTATTCATTATTTTTACATTAATTGTGAATTTATACTGTTTTTATACTAAAATTTTTGAAAAGTATAATGCATGAATGTCTTTCTCACTTCATCTTTTTTCAATATCATGCTTCCATTTCTTCCTCCACATTGTGAGGAGCTCAAAATAATGTGTAGGCATACAGAAAAGGAGGGGGTCTCATGGTACCAATCAGCAAAGCACTCACATTTGCAGCTGCTCAGATGAATCCCCAAGAGCAATGCCCTGCAACCCCAGTGAGCTTTGGAGTTTGAATTAGTAGCACCAACACACTGGCCACAACGATGTCTGATTGGAACCCAAAATATAACGGTAATGTATTGGGATTTGGGGCAGCATTTTGGGGTAATGTGTTGGGATTTGGGGCACCTTAAGCCAGATCTGCCCCCTCTTTTTGTCAGCTGTGAAATACGCACAGGTATCTCCTGTCAAGTGCTGTTATAATCTCTGCCTGTTCTTTCCCTTCTAGTGGCATAATCCCAAGGAAGGTTAACTCCATGAATAATAAATCCCTAGCTGTACTATAAAACTAAGGCACCAGCCCAGCTCAGTGAGGACTAGAAAAGACAGAATATATTACAAAGTTTAAATTGTGGTCTAGGGCCTCAGAATATATTCTTCCCTAAAGACCATTTAATGTTTAGCATAATTTATTATTATCTCTCCCATCTTCATTTTCCTTTTCACCAGGAAATGTGTTTAAATATTACTATTTAAAAAATAATTTTAACAGATTCTAATAATTTAAATTTTAAATAATTTAATTAATTACCTGAATTTTCTGAAGATCTGAAATAGCCTCTGTACCTACCCCACTTTGCAGAAGGCAAAATGATATATGCTCTGTGAGAGCATATTGTATCACAGTTCCTTTTCTCATTAACAACAGGGGGCTGAAACTTTGCTCTGAAGCCAAATGTGACAGAACTTACCTGCTTTTATGCAGGCTTAGAAAGAGAAGTCATTTTCTTCCTTTGTTTCTGTAGGTGTTTATTAAATATATCAATATACATGTTGCAGCATGCTTTATAACCCTCATCAGAACAGTTCTGGTTATTTATGATTACTGGAGCAATTACATATTTTATATATGCTTTATGTTTTATAAATTAACCATGTATCAACTTATAAAGTCATCAAATTTATGCTTAGGGATTGTGCAATTCCCAGGACATTTATCTGAAGTACTGGCTCACCTCCCAGCAGGCTGTGACAGAGTACCTTGGACTGCCCCCAAACTGAACATAGCCCAGTCTCTATCTTTTGCATATGTAAAATAAGGAGCACAACTACAGGCAAAGTTTAATGCTGGAGGTTTTAGATGGGAAATAGAAACCTAAAATTAAAATTGTCTTATCTTTGGTGACCCTTTCCATTCATACACAGAGCACCTAGTTAAAATGCCAAAGATTAGAGTATTGCCTAAACCACTTTTTTTTTTTTCTTTTATATTTCTCATATAAAAATAATATTCATGTGTCTAGACACATGTAATTTCCCTGACAGAATGTCAGGGGCTGGAAGAGACCTTGAAAGATCATCTAGTCCAACCCCAAGCCTCTGAAACTTTCAGAAATTCTGCTGCTGTGGCGAGGACAGAAATCTACACAAGGTAACTTACTTTGTCTCCCACCACCTCCCAGTAAGCAAAACAGAGGCTCCTGCCCTTTGTTCTTTCACCTGCTTTCCTGTTTTTACTATCGTGGCTCCAATGGGATTGTTCACTAATTAGTAGGGGAACAATGCCGTGGCAAGAAAAGAGGTTCTGATTGGATAAATTCTTGGTTTTTTGACTTTCTTGAATATACTCTGGTTAAAGAACAACTCTGCTTCAAGATCTAACACTCCTCTCCAACCTTAGCTATTTAAAAAGAAAGTAAATGTTACTTTCAAGTAAACACACCATGCTATGAAACTGGACATCTTTCTTCTAGTTCTGTTATCCTATAGCTGAACTGCTTAGGAAAATAGTAGGAATATCAGCCATGTGTTGCTTCACCAGCATAATCAGCACACATTGTCAATCACTGCACTCCCAAATCAGAATTTTTTTTTAGAGGTGTGAGATTATCCAAAATAAACTCTTGAAAACTGTTATCACTTTTTGTGATTCCTCCTCATCTGGAAACTGGAGAATTGTACTGTGTACATTTAATTAATTAAAAAAATACAAAAATCTGCCTCCATTCTCTGGTATCTGGTAATCTCTGTTATACACTTGAATGTTCTGAATCATTGGCAGAAGCAATAGGATACATGTGGTGAAACACAAAAGACAGTTTAATTGGTGTTTAATGAGTAAGTTGCCATAATGGAAAACAGAAGGCCTACTTTGCTTTCAGAAACTTTACTCTTATACACAAAATCTTTCAATTTCTAGGACTGTTTCTGACAACTCTGTTGATAAAAAGGAAACCGCACAATTTTTTATTAAAAACATCATCATACTTAAAATACACTAGAATTTTTCTTCAATTTAAGTGCAATTTTTCTCTTCTTTATTCATATGCTTTGTGCTTCATCAACCTGATTCAGTGAAAGCATAAAAAGTAATTTCACTGAACACTAAACAAGGAAAGATACTCTAGAGGTGTTAGAGTCCTTATAATAGGAGCTTGGAAAAGGGGCCTCTTACATTTTCTGCATACCTAGTGTTGCACAAATATCATCCTAGAAGTGTCTCAAGCTCCTTTTGACTCATTTGTTGAGCACTGAAGTCTCTCTGTGTTGATTTAAACGGAGCTTTTTACAAAGAGCAGTGGAATATTTTTCTCTATATACGTCTGTATTGCAACTCATAGTCAGTCCCAGCAGATTTTTTAAAAAAGAAGATAATAATGTGCAGATAAATAGGGTACACTTCATACAGCTTCCTCTACAATCATGTCACCATTCATCCCATACAGCAGGATTGCTAGAGGTTTCATACTTGCCTCTGTACCAGCATGAGAAAGGAATGAACCCTAGCATTTAGCAAACAGCATGTCTTTGGTGGTGAATCACCTTGTGAGCTTCCAGTACTGCAGGGAAAACAAGGAAGACAGAAAAGATTTGAAGGATAAGCAAGAAGTTTAAAGGGAGCTGCCTAATAATATACAAAACCTAAGAAGAAGTTGACATTTTCTGCCTATGAAGACACCAAAGGCTGTTTGATGCCATTGCTTTTATACTGTCTTAAACTGTAGCACACACCTTAATGCATGAAGCACGTTGGAAAATCACAGAATGGTGGAATGGTAGGGGTTGGAAGGGACCTCTGAAGATCACTGAGTCCAACCCAGAAGGGCAGGTCACACAGGAACAGATCCAGGCAGGTTTTGAAAGTCTCTAGAGAAGGAGACTCCACAGCCCCTCTGGGCAGCCTGGTCCAGAGCTCTGTCACCCTCACAGTAAAAAAATGTTTTTTCCTTGTGTTGAGGTGGAAGTTCTGTGTTCCAGTTTGTACCTATTGCCCCTCGTCCTATCACAGAGCACCACTGAAAAGAGGCTGACCCCTTCTGCTTGACACCCACCCTTCAGATATTTGTAAACATTAATAAGATCCCCTCAGTCTTCTCCAGGCTAAACAGGCCCAGGGCTCTCAGCCTTTCCTCATAAGAGAGATGTTCCAGTTCCTTCATCATCTTCATAGCTCTCCATAGGACTCTCTCTAGTAGTGAGAAGCCCTCACTGTAGTTGATGTCATGTTTTTTCTACCTTTTTGCTTAAGCAGTGAGAAAGTCCTCACTGTTCAGAATTCATCTACAGTGGCCAATATCAAAAGAGATAGCATGGCAGGGAAAAAAAATTTAATTCCCTTTTTGTTTGAGTTAATTGCCAGTCACTGGATTGTATGTATACAAATGGCCAAAAATATTAGGGATCCAAGGCACTTTCTCCAAACTAATACACAGCTAAACTTGCCTCTGCTAGCACTTGTAAAGCATACTGATAATTATAATCCCACAACTGCAAATGACACAGCAATATTAAAAGAGAAATGTTAGATTTTAAAGATAATTCAGGTTCCTAGTAGCACAGAGTAATCTTTTGAAAGCTCATTTTGTGGATTTATCATCACGGGGTGGCTAAATATACGTAAAAAATGTGACCCTCCATCCTCCAGGAGAGATGAGCAATTCTGTAGCTTGAGCTGTGGCCTTCAGTAGCTCATGTGTTAAGGTGCTAACTTCATTTATTGCAACAATCAATCTAGGGTTATTACCACAGAATGTTCCAGAGAGCTGTGCCAGCAGACTGGCAGTCCGTGTTGTTGTGGCTAAACCAAAATGTACACCTGAAGCAAGCTAGTGATACTTTCTGTTGGTTTAGAAACTCCAGCACTTTCAGCTAAGGAAGACAAAGGAAAAACCCACACACAATTACATGCAAATTTAAGATAAAAATTCTTTAAAAGTGCAGAGTATCACAGAAGATCCATTGGAGGTTTGACAAATGTGTGATTAAAATTTTAAAATTTAAAAATTTTAAATGTGTGATTAAAAGCCCACTAAAGACTACGAAAAGACACCTGATGACTTAAATGAGCTTTGGATCAGCTGTAAGGGCATTTCTCTACCTGTGCACTGAGACTGTTATATACAACAGTTAATTAAGTTACAGTTACAACACTGAAGAAATGCCAATAATGAATACTTATTTTTGCTAACAAGAGCAAATAGCTTTCTTATGAATAGTATCATTTAACAACTTAGCTATGTAATATCCCCAAATTAATTGAAGCAAAGTTTTAAAACAATTACAGTTGTGCCTGTACAAAATGAATAAATAAAAGAAAATGAGTAAATTAAAAAATATATTTTATAAAATTACATCTTCAATGATAAATTGCCTGCACAGCGACCTGCACCAGCAACATCCTGAGCACTCCACTCTCAATACTGTTGGTGAGAGAAGAGTTTGTGACACTTTTTTCAAGCCCTGACACACACATTGTGGTTTTTTTCTACCACACAGCTGCAGAGTGCTGAGCAGAAAATAGAATCTCACACGGTGAAATAGGAATGTATGCTAAGTATCACATCAAAAAAGTACTCAGTAAAGTCGTTTGGATTCCTCAATATAAAGGTTCAGGTATCATTCAGCAACAATACGACTGACTTCTGAACTCAGTAGCTAACCTATGCTAAGCTAAACTATATAATTTGATTGTAAGAAATGCATAGACTTTTAAGTCACTCTTTGTGTGTTTTCAGTGCCTTTTTGAGGTCAGAGTAGAAATTGGCAAGGGTGCTAGACATGGCAGTGTCTACTGCAGATTGTGGTAGCATCCCTCGTAGTTCAGTCTGAATATATCCTGTTAAAACACTGTGGCCTGGACAGTCCTTGAGAGGGATGCAGAACCAACCACAAGGGTGATTGAATCCACGGACAAAGTTAGGTCTCACCTCACCATAGTCTAGGCTTATACCTATTAAGAAAAAAAAACAAACAATAAAAAGGAAATTAATTTGAGACTAATAAAAAAAATAAAGGCACAATAAATTTAAAATCAAGTTTCTGCTCGAAGAATTTTGTAGAAATGACAGGCATACATCAAGTTTCTGGGTACTTTCATGCATTAAAGCTTTCTTCCCTTCATCCAAACTCCACAACTGACAGAGATTGATGAGAAGAAATACAGACATTTAAAAGACATTCCTCCCATTTACTGGCAAATTGAGTGAGTTGTTACTCCACCCAGTTTTCTGTGAGAGTTGTCTCTACCATTTCTGTCCCACAGTTGGCATAAGTGAAAACCAGTAGCATTCATAATTCTTAACTTCAAAGAATGTTAAAATACCTTGGAAACACTTCTGGAGACCATCTGACACCATTTTTTTGAATGCTTACTGCAGAATTATATTAAATTTAAATCAAATCCTAAGCCAAGCAATTATTGCAAAATAAGAATTGAGCAGAGGTAAGTGGTGCCTTACCACATGTTAGAAGCCCATCTTCATATCTCATAGTGTAAGAGAAATCAACAAACTCCCTTGGTGCTATGATGTTCCAGAGCTGGCCAGCAGTGGTGTAGCGCATCACACAGCAGTTCTTGTTGAGTGACAGAATAAAGAAGGTAGAGAAAACAAAAATATATTGGTATAATGAATACAGGGAAAGTTATGCTTGTAGGCAGCTACCCTTTGCCACAAACTGCAGCCTCAGTCAAGTATGCTGTGTAAACTTGCTGCGTTGTTTTCTGTCCAAATGCTAAAGATTGTAAGGTCTTGGAGTCTGCAACTGAAGATGAGGTGATAGAGAATATCTGTCACCTTTAAATCATGGTGACTAAAACTATGGAACTGTGTCATACCTGGGAAGTGAAAGCCATGTGAGGTTTATGTGGCTTAGCCATCACTTAGGAAGTCTTTCAGGAGAAAGGGCCATGAAAAAACTGCAAGAGATCTCTATAAAAATACAGTATGCATAGATTCAGGGAATAAATAACAAAAATACTTTGCCATATAAGCCTTTCTTCAGAGTTAGAGCAAAAGAATCCATTATGCCAGATGTCCACTGGGTTTTGAAGTCATTCTGAATGTCCCCAGTAGCAAAAAGGTGGCTAACTAGCTCTTCTGTGATAATCAATTTCAAACCTACCTTTCTTTAGCAAGTCCTGCTCTTCAGTATGAACTATTTTTGGCTCTAGCACAAAGCCCTGCCACACAGTTAAGTCAGCCTTTCAGGAAGAGGGAGAACTTGCAGCTTCTGTTTATGTGGATTATTAACACCCACAGTTTTGTTTGTTGTGGAACAGAAGCAAGCAAACTGTACAAGGCTTTGGCATATAAAATATCACGCTGTAAGTCTCTGTATTTGAGTTTTATTAGAGGCTACCAGAGCTCCCACATTTAGTGGAACTGTGACCAACCAGGATTTACTCCTTTGTTTTTAGCACTGATGGAGAACCAAACTTCAAGCTTCAGAATAGCATAGTGCAGCCAGAAAACCTCAGCTGAGGTCACCCACTGCATATATGCACAATATCCCTTGTGTATGCAGAAAATGGGCAGAAAAATATTAGCATTTGTTGGAGTGACTGTTCTGTTGTACTGTTAAATTCATGTATGCATCATAAACATTTCACTTAAGACTCTAAACAAATCTTCACCTCTTCAAAAGTTTCCATTATGTCCATTGTAGTCATTAAGCTGTCCCAGTGCAGTCTATAAGGTCCAGGGCGAATATGATCCACTATTCTGTTAGTAACATCTTCCACAACTCCTTGAGCTTTGTAGCTATAAAAACATATGTTTATATTTAAAAGTGAGAAATTACTTTAAAATATTCCGTTACTTTGCAACAGCACACTTACTGTAACACCATGGTACCTGGAGTCATGGTTAGTGGACAACTGTATCAGAAAAAAAACCAAAACAAACAGTACAGAAAAGACCTATGGGTGCATCTATATTTCTCTGCAATAGAAGTTATTCTAAGAAAATCTGTCCTTATGCTGCAACCAGTATTTCATAAATAGCAAACTCAGATAAAACTCATCATGTTTATTTCTCTAAATTTTGCAATTCTTGCTGGGCAAGGAAGGAAGTCCACCAGGGACAGGTAAAACTAAAAGCAAAATGAAAGGAGAACACAAAAACAATGGGAAAAAGATATTTTTTTTTTCATAAAGTAACAGTAGTAGAACCAAGCTAATGAGAAACTACATTATGCTTTGGTGATCTATAAGAGTACCACATAAATAATTTGGTATAAAGCAATATAGAACATTCATATGTTATCAGATACTTTTAGTAGACAATGGAGATTTGTTTCCTTGAGTTACTGGACCTCCAGCTCCTGAAGGGGAAGGACCACTGTTCTTATTAATATTCTAAGCCATTCTTATTAATAGTAGGTAACTAGGCAAGCAGAAGATTAACTTATTCACTTATGCAGTTACCCATATTCACTCATAATTACCTGGTTGGACTTCATCTCAGCTGTATGCTCAGCACTGAAGGACCACATGAATATGTCAGTGACTTCTACACAGGTGTTTGAAAAGTTCTTCAAAGTGTCCCTTTATTTCACTATGTGTATACACAACCCTGTAGTCTTCATCTTCACATTGCAGCCACTGACTTGCCCTCTTGGCAGTCACAGAATCACAGAATCAAAGAATCATAGAATGTTAGGGGTTGGAAAGGACCTAGAAGATCATCTAGTCCAACCCCCCAGCCAGAACTGGATCACTTACACCAAGTCACTCAGGAATGTATACAGTCATTAAGATTACACAACCTGATGATGCCATTGTCTGTGTAAACATCCATGGTCTGGCAGAGAGCCAACAGACCCTTGCAAATTCAACACTATGCAATGATAAAACATCAAAGTATACCACTAAAAAGAAATGGTCCAGACACACTAGATGATCCACTTAGCTTCTCCTCTGGAGAATGTGTGTACCTAAGGGCTCTAGAGCCCACAAGCTTCATTTCTACATTCTACAAAACACATCTATGGAAATATATTTGCTCTGCAGGTGAACTTACAGGTATCCACTGAATTCCTCTGATGGTTTACGCCATACCGTTGCATCTTTCTGAAATAAAATGAAAAAAATATGTTTATTTTCACTTACATACAATTATCAGATGCCCAGAAAAGGCTGTTTGGTTGTTGGTTTTGTTTTTTTCTCAAGAAAAGCAAATGACTTTGCCATTAACTGTGGTTCGCCCTGAAGTTCTCATTGACTTGGGCACTTCTGTACACTTTTCTTAAGAATAGAAGTAGATGCTTCAGACACCTTTGACTTCCATTCTTTAAAAAAAAAATAAATAAATCAGTCAATTGCTTTTCTCAGTGTCAAATGCTAGAAGTCTGCATAGAAATAAGTCTTGGCAGGCCAAGCCAGCTTACTGTGAAAACATACAGAATAATGGAACCATATTCCTAGGTAAAGCCTTTCAATTAAAAGACAACTGGAAAACCATTATCTGGACAATATTCAGACAGAAAGACCACACAGCTTCTGCTTGCACTCTTGTGACACATGACCAAGTAGTTGTGTTCAGAAGGTGCTGACAAGAGTGGCAGACAAGAAGCTTAAATTACCATTCTTTTCTGGATGCCTGTCTATAAGTAGTACTGTATTCATTTTAAATTCAGACAAAGGAAAGAGAGAAAATAATATATTCTGATTTTTATCTAATTATTAAATGGAACCTCTGTATAAGATATTGAATTTTGGTGATATGGGAGATTGGAGGGAGGAAGGAAAAGTCCAACTTTAATTTTTACAGGGATAAATTACAGGGAGTAATGTGATCTGAAACAGTGGGAGTCAGGTAACTTCCTAAAGGAAAACAATGGTATAAGAGTTAGTAGCATTTAGAAGGGCAGAGTTGGTATGGTTTACAACACTGCACGGTTTGGATACTTTGTTCTTCCATTTCAGAATGAATTTGTTAATTTTGCAGATAAGTCACATTTGGAACACTTGACCCTCTCTTACCAATGTCTGTTCACAAAGGAGAAAAAAAACAAAAACAAATGAAACAAACCAAACCAAAGCAAACCAAAACCAAAACAAACAATCAAAAAAACAAAAAACAAAAAAACCAAAACAAAAAACCTAAACAACCAAAATCTCAAACCAAAAAAAACCACCAAACATCCCCCTAAACCACTGTAATAAAACCATTGTAACATCGTAGCAAATAAAGACATTTACCACGCTAGTCCTATCATGTTGCTACACTGAGATCCCAAATTACATTGCTATCTCCTATGCAGGACAGGACTGAGTATTGACCCAGCCTGTAACTAATGGACCAGCAGAGTCTATTTATCTTGATGAAGCAGGGCTCAGAAAAGCGATGTCATCTAAATGTGACCCTAGAAGGGTGGTTTCACAGGGCCTCTCATACGAAAGTCCTGGCAAGAACTTGCCAAGTGTTCCACCCCCGTGTTATATGGCATAATAATTTTATCTCAGAACACTCACTGTTTTCTTCGCAACCCGCCATTCGCTGTCTGCGATGCTGTGGTACTGAACCAGAGTGTTCCGCAGCTTCGTAGCCAGGCGTGAGGAATCTGGCAGCTCCATTTGCTTTCCTTCGGCGTTAACGGCACCTGTTACACACGCACCGACAAGGGACACCGCCACGACTCGTTTAAACCCCAGCAGAACACAGAAAGCGGAAAACACCCGTCACCACCCGCCCCACC
>JANHGL010012494.1:23035-35701 GCA_024611195.1 Ceyx melanurus | reverse complement strand
TCCTAAAAAAACTGGAGCTGGGATTTTTCTTTTCAAGTCACTCTCGTTGTATTCTTTCCTGTACCCTGCCCCCTCCCTGTTCAACGGTGCTTTCTAGCGGCCCCTGCTGGCTATTGGAGGGAAGGGTGGCCATCTGTGTCTGTTGCATATACTGCTGTTTCAAAGTTTACTGATTATGTATTTTTTTGTTGTTTGGTTTTGCATTCTTCTGATTATATATTTTGTTGTTTGGTTTTGCATTCTATAACAAATATCTCTCTTTCCTTATATATCTATATATTGTTTAATAATTTTTTGTCTCCTTATAAGCCCCAGGTCTTGCATTTTGTAAAATTTAAGATAATACCTATCCAAACTAGGACAAGCTACTAATCGGTTTTCCATGGATTTAGTCAGGACATAAATACACATTAGAAAGGACAGGTAAAAAAAGAAGGATTTTAAACTGCAAGATTGGTCCTAAAGGTTAAAAATGTATTCTCCTAATATACTTCTCCACAAAGCTGCAGTGATCTAGCAGCTCCAAGGAAGGGTGTATCTCTCATTACTAGTTTTACTCTTTTTCATTGTATGCATTCACAAACAGCATGATAGGGTACAACATTCAGCATGCAAAGTTCCTAGTTCCCATTTACACAAGAATGAAAGGAAGGAAAAGCTGCCAAACTGGCCAGACTGGGTATAATGAACCACAACAGTGCCCCTGGACTAGGCCACTGCTGGATGACACACTTCACGGAGCAACTCCTTCTACTGCCTTTTTTATTACATTATAGAGGGTGGCTAATTCCAGTGGCCCACGAGCAAAAGAAAGTCACAGGAACTTCACAGACTTGTGGCATTAACACTAGTTATCTGAATACTTTTGGTCATGGCTTGATAAGAGCTCAAGGACTGAGGTGACCCTAAGCTTTCAAAAGAACACCAGAGGACTGGAAAGCACTTTAATTCACTTCCTGCTGTAGCACAATCATGTTCAGTGAAATACCTTCCCCCCTTTATGTTTCTACAATATAACACAAGCCCAGTTTCCATGTCCCTTGTCTGCAATATATATATTTTTAAACTTACAGCAAAATCTAGTTAATGTGCATGATTTTTTTTTTTCATCTTAAAAGGATACTATGATGATGAAATACGGTAGAAATAATTCAATAATTATGTAACAGGTTTGTATAGCCCATTGCTATTTAAGGTGTTATAAAATGCACTGTTTTCTCAGAGCAAGCACATCACTTACCCTCAGCATAGGGCCATTCTGGAAAACATGGGGTTCATCACAAACTACACAGTACTCATTCAACACTGGTATCCGCTGCTCAGCAAATTCAATAGTCTGAGAACAATGAAAATGAGAATAACAACATCTGCTTAAAAATAATTAAGAGTCAGCTCATGCTCCACAGTATTTAATAAATGAGTAAGATATGACTTCTTACCTGCACAAGAAAGCCACGGTCTCGTACTGGAATGCATTTTGCACCATAATTTTGCTGCAAGGAAAAAGTTAAGGCAATTTCAGTGTTGATAAGACTAATTATAAGAAAATGATAAAGCATTTTTAAGTTTTCTGTTCAAAAATGTTAATTAAACAGTATCTGCATCCAGAAAGATCCCTCATTTGTATATATACCAGCCATTACAAATCATCAACCCTTTTAATGTTTGCTGAGTGTGGGGTAGGCTTTTAATATTTCTTTATAGTTCTTAAATCTGATGAGGTTTTGTATCTCAACATCCTCAAAAATTTCACCTCAAATGGCAACACCAGTGTCTTCACCTCATTGTCATGAATTCACATTTGGTAACTTCCATTAAATTTTAATTATCCAAGCTATCTGTTTTGGCTGGAAAGACTAATGTAATTCTCAAAACAATTGAAAATCATTTATTTTCTATTAACAAAGATCTCTCTTCCATAAGTAGCACACTAACAGATCTCTGTGCTCATATGCTATTCAAATTCTTTCTGCATTTTTTCTTTCAACACACAGGAACATAAAGTAGAAGGAACTTCTGTTGCAGGAGTCAGTAAGGTACAAAATTCCCTTTAGGCTGACATCTATCTCAAAGAAACATTTTTTTTCTGAAAAACAAACTTCTGTTCTGTTTATAGGTTTATTTCCTTTCATTTCTCTTAACTGCTTCATGGGGAAACATTTTTTTCTCCTGGGAAACAATTCTCCTAATTATATTAATATATGAGATTGAAATATATTATCTGAGAGCTGCAGGGAAGTTAGGGTCCTGATTCATTGTTTCCATATTCCACTGTCTTCAAGTTGCAGTTAGGCACACATATATCAGGTGCCTGCATGTAAAATGTGAAATGGACTGTTGACTCCTTTCTGTGAACATTAGTCAAAATGCACCTGACCATGTATGTGATGATTTTCCCTTAATATAAATGCATTCTATCAATAAATTACTGGTAATATTTATAGAATGCTAAGCAGAGTTTGCATTTCTTCCATCTATGCTGATAAGATCAGTAATGAACCCACTTAGTCAAGTCTTCATTATGTTGTAAAAAAAAATCAGTGGGAAATTTCCTATTAACTTCAGGAGAGAAAAGTCTTGCAATGTTCAGACATCCTCTGCTGATTCAGAACAAAAAAATCTCTAAACAGTGATAAGTAAAGACTCTGTTGCTTATCTTAAATTAATATTGCTCTGCACCTTACAGGAACCAAAAACACAGCATGAATATAAATGATTTAATGATAGTATATCACTGCTTTTAGATCTGATGACTACAGCTTACAGCTTATTAAACTAATTTACTGTGAGATATAGCACACTCAATGTAATCGCACTATTTTGAATATATGTACAGCATTTCAAGCAAGAATCAGCTTTTTCTTGCCAAGAAGATCAAAGTACTACCAAGCTAAGGGAGCGGAGAGGTCTGTCTCTTCAGTGCCTCTTCCCAGATTTAACACAGAAAACAGGTGCCTGAGAGAGGCCTGCTCTTTCATCTGTATAAAAGTATAAAAGTCATATTTGGAGGCAGAAGAATTATTTTTGAATGCTCTTTCTTAAATTTAAGAATATGTGTTACCCTTTATTTGCCCAATCGATCATGTGTCTGGGGAAAGAACGGAGGCCAGGGTAGGTTTTATTCCTTTGCCAACGTCAGGATTCCACCAGCATATCTGAATGTTAAACCTTTCACAAAGCATAGATACACAAGAGTGTGTATCTGTGTGTGAGTTCACTCATGACTGTATTCCTTCCATTATAATGATGATCACAGATGCAATACCAGGAGAGGTGACTTAGCACCCAAACAAGTGAATGGACAATTGCTTCCTCCATGAAGCAAACAGCGCAATGTGGAAAGACCTGTGTGACCAAGACAATTTTAGGGCAGAGAAGCTCACACTCCTTGTTCTTTCTTCAGCAAGAAAAAAGGAGGGAAGGAAGTGGGTGATTTAACGTCTCCCATGGCCAGCAGGTACACTGAGCTGTATTTAACATGACATGTAAAATCTCTGTCTTGGTCTAAGCAAATTCTGGTTTTATAATAATATGCACACACAAAGTTATTTAAATCTCCTTAAAAAGCTGATTCCATTAGTTTTGCCTTCCAATGTACTCAATATTTCCACTATATTCAAGAACAGATGTCCTAAGTGTTCATGCATAAGAAGCTAACAGAAAATTTGGAAAATAATAGGAGAATAAAAAATTATTACGCACAGCAGTTTGTGAAGGTGATGATGAAGATGGTGTTAAGATACCAATAAGCCCTGAGGTAAGAGAGAGTCTCCTGCTCTCTGCTATGGTGGACTCCTTGAAAGTTTCCATTTTTGATGATTTAGGGGCATTTGAGTAAGTCTTGCTGAGTAACTTGTGATTCTTCAATCCATCCAATTCTTCCATTCTAAGATTACTGGAGTAGGACCTGCTTAAAAGTTTGTGAGGCTTCAAGGCGCTGTTGTGCTCACACCGAGGGTCCCCAGAACATGACCTACTTAAGAGCTTGTGGGACTTTAAAGTGATGCATTCCTCCTGCTTGACAGCTGCAGAGCAAGAACGGTTCAATAGTTTGTGTGATTTAATAGCCATTGTCTGTTCAGCCCTAGGGTCACTCGACAACGAGCGGCCAAAGGGTCTGTGAGATTTTGTGGCACACATATCCTCTGCCTTCACTGTGCTAGAGCAAGTCCTTCTCAGCAGCTTGTGAGTTTTGGAGATGCCATCCTGTTCTGACTTCAGTTTTGATTTAGTTTTACCACAACCAGGTGGAGGATAACTTGGCGACCTTAAAATATAAAGGAGACAAGGTTGGACATACCATATATAGGTAAAAATTTTGAAGTGTCACCTGTCTTCATGTGTCTCACTAGTAATAAAGCAGCCCAACATTAAAAAAAAAAAAGAGCAGTTGTTTGTTAGACTAATTTTCCAATATCAGGTAGACATTTTACTCCTATTTACAAACAATTTAATTAATCAAGAAGATCACTAGCTACTTGAGTAGAAGTTAGAGCTATATCCTTACAACTCATTGTAAAGGTCTCTAAACAAACCATTTATTCAGGAAGTTATCTTTGAAATGAAAACTACCAAATTCATATGGGATTATAACATATTTTCTTATCAAAATATATATATCTACCATAGTATGATCCCATTACAGTTAACTGTCTTCCGGACACAGAATAACAAATTCTGTGTCCAGATCCAGTGGAAGATATAATGAGCAGAGAAACTTGCAGGCATTATATCAAATTTAATTAATCTGAAATTATTATTTTTTAAAAACTTATAATAATCTGGGTGCCTTATGGAAGACAATTTGATGTCTTTCCTCTTTTAGACAAGTTGTAGCTCTGTAACACTAGAAATGAGGATGTGAGAGACCTAAAGGATGAGTGCAGAAAGAAAAAATCAAAATGTTTTTATGAAAGACATTTACATGAACTGTCACATTTCTATAATGTTCACATTCATCTCTTCTTGCAAAGCAAGAACATGTAAAAATATTAAGGTATGCTGAATCATTTTTCTATGGTTTATAAACAACCCTATTTTTTGGAGTATTTCTTTGGCTTGGATCAAATAGAAAGAGAAATGAAACCTCAAGGGCAGAGAGGCTGGCAAGTTTCCCCCACCTCGTGTTAGCAAATGGTGACAGTGGAAGATGTACATGGAGGTTGCTGACTCACAGTTGCAGATGGCTCACTATCAACTGTCCTGCAGACAGCGGGTAGGAATGGTGCTCTAGGGGAGTAGGGGCTCCTTCATTTGGGCTGAGACACCTTTGTATAGGCACTGCAGCAGCAGCCAAATCAAGAGCAGAAGGATTATTCTGGCTCTTGTCTGCCTTTTCTAAATAAAACCAAATCCCAAGTTGTAATCTGCACTAGGCAACACTGTGTGGTGGGGTAGGGAATCAGTAAGCTTTCTACTTAGAACACCACCTTCCTCTCCTGTCTTTGAAAAGACAAATTGTCTTTTGTCGTCTTTGATATTCCTCCCTTCTTCAATGTGAGTGATCTCTGTACTTTTTATCTTTTTTTTATATACAGAACTTAGAATAGAAAAATTCATCATAAAGGACTTGAAAGAAGCATTAAATTCACAATCACAGAAGGGATGATGTGTCCACCCTTCATAAGCAGGAAAACATACTAAATAGTCACATACATAAGAGATAAAATCAGAGTTTATTTTATGTTTACACATAAGTCACAATAAATTCAAATGAATATTCACAAATGACTTTTTTTTTTATGTATTTTTAATTTGAAATTCTGTAACTGCATTTCAGAAGTAGTGAATATTAATGTACTCAAATAGTGGAAAGGCATGGGTACTCAGCAGCTCTAAAAATCAGTATTTCATAAATGACCATTTTAGTTTTAAAAAAATTAAAAATACACACAGCTGTAGATAGAACAGCTAGACAACCACAATTTTTATATCTGTAAAATATGTTATGTAATACTTATATTTGTATTCTTGCTAATAACAGGTAACAGTCAAATGCTACCAAGCTCTAAGATACAAACACAACAAGTTAAGTAATATAAAATTAATAATTTCCAAATCTACATGAAACATGGCTAGAACAGGACACTGAAATGCCCTGCCTTTATATAGTCTTAGAAGCTGCTGTAGTACCAATTTTGATGTCATGCAAAGTAAGGGCTGGAAAACCATCAGGTAAGATTTAAGTAGAGCATTTCTCTGTGGAGAAAAAAATCAACATTTCACCTTGTGAAGTCTGATGTGGATTTTGAACAGGATATTGTGTTAACAGCTCATTTTCCTTGCTATTACCTGCGCAATGTAGAAAAGATGTGCAGAGGGGATTTCACCTTTTTGTCAGATACCTTCTTATTGTGCGTACAGTTAGATTTCTCTTTGCTGTTCTTCCACTGTTGTGTAACAAATGTCTGCATGATTCTGCAAATTAAGAAAGAAAAAATATTTTCTTATTCTAGGCAAGTCATACTTACTTTAATACTAGGTTCTCTCTATTCACTACACATGGTGACAGGACGCAATGTCCTCACTCTACAAGGCAGTTTTTCCGTCATGAGTGTAGACTGCCTCAGCTCTTCAAAAATGCTTTCTTCCCCACTTAAAACTAAGTACACAGAAATTTTATTTAGAATACAGTCTCTGTAAACCATCACTACAAGTTTTATGAAGGTACGGTGCTCATGAAGTTCTAGAGACAAATTGATTCGAAGGCATCCCATCCAACTACAGGCATCTTTCTCTCCAATGACTACAGCAGTAGGCTGCAGCATCCACACTGCTTAAGTGTGAAGCATATTCTCTTAAGGCACAAACATGAAGGGAGGGGTGCTGAACATTACACTACTCAAAGAGGTTTTACAGAGAAGACACACCCAGAAAATTCCCAGATGTACAGCAAAATGCAATGGTCACAAGTTGCGGCAAAGAAAGCTAAAAACCATAAAGGGTATACAAGGAAGACATCCACAATGAGAGAGATTAACTACAATGGGTTGCCCACAAAGGCTTCAGATTTCACAGCTCAAGCTGCCTCAGTCTCTGAGTGAACTAATCTATAAAGTTAGTGTTACTTGTAGCAGGAGACTGCAGCAGGTGACCTCCTGTAGTTATTTCCAAACCTCATTACTCTGTGATTCTAACATAGCAGTGGGGTCTTCAAGTGATAAAGTTAAAAATGAAAGTTTTTCAAAAATTAACTGAATTTCCAAAGGTTAATATCCTGTTGCTTACGATCATAAGGGGCCATGGGGTTCATGGGTATTCTGACTTTTGCTCAACTGTGAATTATGTATCTATGTCCTTAAAAATGTCCTATGGAAATCTTTACTTGGTGCACAAATCAGGAACAGTGTAAGTACTAAAATATTTTAGGAAACTCTTCATGTCTGGACCATTTAATTTTTTTCTTCAAAGTCATATGCCATAGAGATTTTAATAACATGGGTTTTTTTTGTACAATTATAAAAACATTGCACTCAATTTCTTTAAATACCAATGAGCAAAAGCTTTTTTTTTCCTTAAGGTATTCTTAATGTTGTAATAGTTCGATATTAAAATCCTATATTCTTGTCATTTTATTACACATAAACAAGTATATGTGAAAAGACCACTCAGCAAAATCGTATTAAATTGAATTGTGAACACATGAAACAGGCAATTTTTTCAACTGTTCTTCCCTCTTGTCCTGAAAACAGATGGCCTAATTACTGTGGCTCCTCCTAGGCGCCACCATGAAAGCACAGCCCCCTTAGAGTACACATGATGCTCGAAATACTGCTTGTCCAGAGGCTTTACCATCTAGCAGAAACATGAAATTGAACACTCCTAGCTACAGTCTTTTGAACTGTTGTAGCCTAATTCCTAAATCGCAGCAAAGTGACAGAAAACCCTGTCAGGCAGCACAGATCAGGTCCTCAACAACTGTCAAAACTAAACTTAAAAATGCAAATCCCGTTTTTATTTAAAGGAAAACAAGTTCAAAACACTTTGATCCCATGAACCTGGCAAGTGACATGGTCTGGGAACTAAAAAGAGTGCAAAATTTGCCTAAAAACAGGTTTACACTTTTCTAGACTTACTTTTTCAGCTGATGTCCCAGACCAAATCTTTCCTTAGTAGAGATCTGAAATACATCCACAGTTGGCACTATGGAAAAAGGAGATTTTATTGGTAAGTGAACTTAAAGCAATAATCAAGAACTCATGACCATGTGAGTCATATTTAAGGACCCTGTTCTATCTGGTTCTCTGTAACAGAAAATGCTACTGAAGCAATGGTGAAAGTGGACATGTCATCTAAACCTGTTAGGAAATTAATGGTCCTTTCTGGAATATCAGCCAATATAATTTGTAATCTTTCAAATGAGTATTTTTGAAATTGAATTCTCCCAGATTTATATCTTCCCACTAATTCCAAAAATGTGTTTTTTTTATATATATATAATGCATGTACAACATCAGATGAAATGGATCTGGAATAGTAGTTAATCTCATGTAATCAATTTTTTTTCCTAGTAAGTAGTCTTTACACACTACAGTTCCTATGAATACGAAGAAAACCCAGAGTGGAATAAACTAAATTAATTAACATCTGTGTTTTCTGTCTGAGGATATTTTAATAGAAGATCCAAAATTACCATCTAAGTGCCAGATATATGAAGTCCAGTCACCAATGGATACCCTGAATTTGCCTCAAGACCTAACCTAACATTGGCATATCCATATTCATTTGTTAGAAAATTGTAAGTGTATGGGGTGAAGGCTAGTAATTATCTGCTCATATTAATAAAACCTTTTAATAACATTTAGTAGATAAAAGATACAGATGGAATCCAGCACTTGTTGACAGAGCCTTAAGCTCAGAGCCTGTCCTCAAGGCAGGACAGCATCCAACACACATTACAAGCATGAACAGACTTCATACTTCACATTACATAAGGTGGTATTGATAAAAGTAGAAAGAAAAAAGAATTAAGATAAAAAATCTGGGGTTGGTTCAAATTTTATTAGAAAGAGTAAAACAATACTTTAAAATGTGTATTATTCTGATCACTCAGAAAGCCAGATATTATTCAGAATAACAAAGTTTAAAATTAATTTCACTTAAAAAAAAAATCTGAAACTAAACTAAAATACATCTAACCTGGACATTCAATTTAACTTCATTCAAACCCTGTAGATAACCTTTCTTTGATGTTATTATTTAAATATAATCTTATCTTTTTAAAGACAAACTGATTTTTTTTTTCCAAAGGGATTAATAATTTTATCAGGCACAGTAATTTCTTTGGATTCTCAAATTTAGGACACAAGGTAGTGGGGGGAATATTTTTAGTGAGAATCATCATACACAGACCAGCAATCTTAAAATCTGACATCTAGACTATAATTGTTATCTAATAACATTCATCTGCTTTTAGCCAGTGGAGACAGTCTGGTACCTCCAAAGACTGGTTCATCCTCATCTAAGACAGGTTTCTGAGACATGTGGGACAAGTAATGAGGCAAGCTATTAGCTAGAATGACTACCTAAAATCAGTACAGTACACAGTTACAAAGTGGTACTAATACCCTCCATTGTGTTTTTCAGTATACTGCATTTCTGTTTCTGTCATTAATCAATGGAAAGTACCACAGGAAAAAAACCCAAACAACCAGATGTAGCATAAAGATATGGCCCAGCAGTTTCAAAAAAACATATCTGAGGGAGAACATGAATTCAACAGAGAAAGGTCTTGTCCCCTTCTGGTAAATAAATAGATATGGCTGCAACAGCATCTGAGCTCATAAAACCAGTATCACTGAAGCTTTTGCCTCTCTCTAATCTTGCCTTTCTTGGTACTCAGGCACTCCCACCATCAGTCAGCTGCAGGAGTAAGAGCTAAGCTCACTCTTACTACTCTTAGCTAAGCTAAGCAAGGTTTTAACCTTGTAAACAGCGCAGAAGATAACTTTGTTGGTTGTTGAAGTTCACACGAACATGACAATATGTGAGTTCCAAGGTAGAAAAGCTGAAGCTCAAGCCAAAGCTCAGGCCAAAGCTTAAGCCAAAACTACTTTATTTTTTTCCAGCAATCTTTTATATATTCAGCTAAGCAGTCAAAATAAACATGTCATTTTTCTATAGGTTACATTTTGCTGTCTCCTTGTTTTTCCAACTCCTTATTGGTTAAGTTATAGTGCACCTGCTATCTAACAACATTAGCAGAACACCTGCATTATTACTTGTTTCTTAATATTTTGTTCATCTTCCCCTTATCCCTTAGCCTATGTGCCTTTCTCACAACAAGCTGCTCAGGGTCAGTCTCATCCTCAACCAGGGTCTGAGAACTCTCAGTCCCACTAAAACTTCCCACAGTTGGTACTTCCCATTTTGCTAGTTTCTTACTGCACGCTGCTCTTCATGCTTCAACATCTCCTATTTGCTGCACTCTTTTATTTTGAAATTTCATTTTGATATAATTAGTATGATTACTAGCACTGCTACCTCATATGGCAAATACCTATTTTAAGATATGCATATTTCTAAAAAAAAAAAAATAAAAAATTGAAGCAATAAAATACAAACAGGAAGACCAACGTTAGGCAGAAATAAAATGATGTAATGAAATGCTTATTTGATTGAACAGGATATAGTTTATGGTTAGCATTGGCAGGCAACATATCCTATAAAATGGCTCACTGGGACAGATTTTGATAAACACATTATGATTTCAAACATCTATTCAATTTCCAGGGGAAGAATTCTCCCACAGATACAAGCCTGAACTGACAACTTGTACTGGTAGCCTCCAAAGATGGACAAGTTACGAGCTAAACTGCAACTTTGTTCTGACTTCCCACTAAAAAATTAAATCTGACATTGACTCTTGCACATGAATTTTTCCAAGTCTTCAAAATCAGTTGATTCTTCAGGAGTCTGGCCAGTTTTACTCTCATGAGGAAGGTTTACTCACTTAACTCCTTCAATCTAAGTATTCCTAGAGTTCACACAGTCATAGAAATCAGAAGCTGAAAGGATAATTATCATGGCCTGATTCTTCACAGGTGTGGGAAAAATGGCATATTAATGTGCTACATATGTCTGTGTATGTATACCTTATAAATGATACCTCATTTGTGCTGATGATGCCCGATTTCAAAAATAAAGAAATCACATAGGAGAAACTATAGATCTTTATTCCTTAACCCTGGTTCCTAAGTGAAATAGTTACATTTCAAAGAATATCAAGAAAGTTACAAAAAACAACCTATGAAAGTTTGAATTAGATGCCCATGTCATTACTGAGGGCCTAGTCGGGTAAATACATGACAGCATTAGTTCAAACAATTAGGGTTGCTCTCAGCAATACATCTAAGCACATGCAGGATCAAAGATTTGACAGTGACTGAGTATCTATCACCTAGTACATGTCTCAGATTGAGACACCATGCAAGGCACAAGAAAAATATACAGGTGACTAACCTGGACCATTTAAGTACTGTGTAAGTGAGCAGTGCAATCGCACTATTATAGGTTCTGTGCGAATTACATCCCAAGCCACAGCAATCTCTTCCTAGTTGAAGAAAAAAATAAAATGACACCATTAGCCATCATGGGAAACTGCTGCATTTTGTCAGTCAACCTTAGGGTTGTTATATTCACTATCCATTCATTTACCCAGTTGTGGAATATTTACTTCAACCTTAAACCTGAGGCTTAAGACAAAGTATTGCTTGCTGATGTCCATAAGAACAGTGTTCAACTATTTCCACGCTCATTTAAACAGAACACAGGTTTATACACAACACTCATTCTATAGTGCAGGCAGAAACAATCCCATCTACCAAGAGATACCTCTTCAAAGCTGAGAAGCAAAGATGAAAATAAAGATGGAAAGACAATTCATCCCACCGAGCAAAGGAAACTCCTTAAGGTTAGTTTAAGACTGATTAAAATGATTTAAGGGATTATTAGAATTTCTTTAATTTTAGAAAAACCCATGAATGTTATGTGCTGTACTGACCTGCAAATATGATGTATCTATGCAAATGCTAATGATGCCCTGAAAAGCACTAATTTGTATTCTGTATCTTGAGGACAGGAAGTTACTGTTCAAATGAGGTGAGGTTGTGGAATTAATACACAGATGTTACAAAAGCCATGCTGCCAGTGGACAGCACCACTGTCCTCTGTCTCCTTTGCAACTAACTCCAGCCTCCCCATAATCATTTGCCAATATTCAGAAGCACATAGGAGAGCTCCAGCCAAGGTCTCCTACCCTCCAGAAATGCTTTCACCTAACTAATGTCTAGGGTAGCAAAAAAAAAAATAATTCTTTTATTCAAATCACTTAAAACATTTACTATTCACAAAACATGTTTGAAAGGAAACAAGCAAACAGTAAACAAGCAAACAGTATGAGGAGGGAGGGGGGAAATGCCTGTCCTTTGGAGAGTGGGCTAGGGACTACTGAGAAGTGTTATGCCATCCCCATTACTACCTCAGGCTTGGTACCAGTCAGGAGGTTCTCGAGAACTGCAAACTCGCTCAAATGCCTGTACACAAATGCACGCAGCATGGGGAACAAACAGGATGAATAAGAGATCTGTGTGCCATCTCAGGACCATGATCTTATTGCAATCACTGAGACATGGTGGGACAGCTCTCATGACTGGAACACTGTCATGG
>JANHGL010012493.1:0-27196 GCA_024611195.1 Ceyx melanurus | reverse complement strand
AATATAAGTGTATCAAGCAGAGTATCAGAGGTAATTTTAACTTCAGTGCCTACCACTCAGCTATAAACTTGCCTAAAATGCTTCCTCCACTCCAGAGCATCAAGAACTGTGGTTAGAATATTCCTTTGAAGTGATGGAAAACAGGTAATAAGTATTTCTTTTCCAAAATGATCTTTTTACTACTTGTAGAAAAATTCAAACACAGGTGAGAATTAAGATATTAACCTGTTTTCACATAATTCAGTGGCTATGGATTGAAAAATCTATCAAGAGACATAATTGGGACAATTCAGTGATCCCAAAACTTTTATGCAAATAATATGCAAACACAGTGAGATCTTTGCTTATTCCACATCAGATATCTTTAAGGCTGCCTTAAAAACACTGAGGAAGATGCTGGAAATCAAAGTTTCATGGCCATAATTAAATTTTTTCTATTAGCAGCAAAGACAGCAGAAGAAATGCTCTTTGGAGCTGACATTTTTCTTTGTAAAAAATAAGAATTATTCCAAATTAGAGACTATTTCAGATCAGGAACAGCACATATTCACACCATGAGTTGAAGTGATAATCTGATTTGAAATCAAAAGCAAGGCTGGGCTGTGAACTGCAATATTCCACAGGAAATAATTACACAGCTTTAAAAAAAAATGAATTAAAAATAATCAAGGCCATGAGTTTACTTTTGGCAGCATATAGGAAGCAATAATAGACCAGGGTTGTATCACTCACCCCCTAACTAGTAGTTCTCATGTTCCTGTGATTTCCTCACTTTGGCTTATTTAACTTGCCAATTAAATGACCTTTTTATGTTTCTCCAGAAAAGGACAGACATCTAAAAAAAAAAAGAATAGTAACGTCTGTGTAACTTTGCTGGTGTTTTCAAGATTGTAATTGAATTCATCCATTGTTTTGAGTAATACTGAATGATCCTGTCAGCACTTCAACCAACCACAAAAGTCAGGCAACCTAAAGAAGTGTTTCACAACTTGATTGGCTTCAAAAAGCTTCAATCACCCACTTTGGAAGCTGGAGAAGGCTGGAGAAAGCTCCCATCTGGGCAGGAAAATGTCAAACCCAGAAGAATCAGTCAGCTGCTTGCAAAAATCAAGCTGCAAACATGAACTTCAAGTGGGTTTTTTTTTCTCCCCCCCTTACCAACTACTTCAGGCCAAGAGGACTGCACTGCTGTCTCTGAGCTGCCTGCCATTGAATAAACAGCATTACAAGTTGCTTTTTTGCTTTTCCAATGCCAGAAAAAAATGTTTTTCCAGAATGAATTATCCAGGAAGGGCTTTTATTAGATGTATTTGTGTGGCAGTTTCACTGCCTGAGCACCAACACGTGTCACTAAACAGGTGCTGTGCCCTGAAATATATACTTACCATGGATATGCTGCTGAAATATATAGAATAATGCTCTGGGCAGGAGGAGAGGCAGGATACTGGGCTGAAAAAAGCTTCAGGAGTGTCTTTTCCAAGCCAAATGACATTAGTTAAGGACAATTGAGCAACAGGTAAAACATAGTCCTTAATTCCAATAGCTTTAACCAAAAGGAGATGGGTCTCTGAGCACAAAAGAATGAATCCATCACTAAGGTTTTTAATACCATGGAAACACTTGGGTGTTTTCAAGCACGATTTTAGGTAAACAGTTGCAACACTGAAGGCTTAAAGGTTTCCTGTAACCAATTCTAGTCCCTGTGTTTGAGGGCTCAGGGTTTGCTGCCTGGTCCATAAAGGACTTCAGCAGTTATTTGCCAAAAAAAATATAAAAAATATATTTACTGCCTAATTCCACAAGCAAGTGCAGCTAATTAACTATTTTCTTACAACAGCAAAAAAAAAAAGCACATCTAAGTTCTGAATGCAGCTGTGCACTTGGTTTGCTTAGAAATCCAGCTCCAGTGACTCATCTTCCTTCTCTGATTTAACTCCAGCAGATTTCTGAGGAAGAGGCAGCTTGTTTTGAAGAGGAGTCCTGCAAAAGTGCCCATACACCCACTTTGGAGGCAGCTTTAGTAACCACTAACATACGTTCTTGTTATAGGCAATTAAAACAAGCAGGCTGCCCATATCTAATTACCCAGCCCGTGCTAGTAAAAATATCTCTGCAATCAAGAGATGTTCAGTTTCGTTTATAAATACTTCTATTTACTGGGTAAGTTGTGTATTTATTCTAGTTTTGGCCAAGGCAGTGATTATTTACTGTTCTTAGCTCACTTTTAAACAAAATATTGGCTTTGTTTCCCCTTTTTTTAAGGGGTTAGCTCATCCTAGAGAAGTCTGATGCTTATCTAGAAAGGATTTTCTCTGGCACATAGCTCACCAAACCCAAGGCAAGCCAGATGATTAGTTCTGATTGCTGCATTCAGCAAAATCAGTTTGCCATGGAAAACACTCTTGGCAGTTTTTCCCTTTCCCTAAGGGCTGCTTTTGTGCTCAAGGGTACCAGACCCCAGAAAAAACAGGTGTTACCAACCATCACCAGAGGAAAAAAAGCCATTCAGCTGAAGCCTTTGACATCTGCACAGGGCTCTGAGCTTAGAACACAAACCAAACAAGGAAAATGTGACACAATCAGGTAGTCACCACAGCTGGGAATCCAGGATGGAATTTGCTTTGGAAGTTTTGAGCAACGTCCTAATTACAGGTGGACAAATTGAGTCCCATCAGTGAAAAAATGCAAGATGCTGCCTTTGAGTGCCCTTGGAATGGACAAACCAACCACCACAAACCTTAGCCACTGGACCAGGCTGTCCAGGGAGATGGAGTCAACATCCCTGGAGGTGTTTAAAAAATAAAAAGCAGATGTAGCACTTCAGGCTGTGGTCTAGTGGGTAGAGATATTAGGATTAAAGTTGGGATTGATGATCATAGAGATTCCTTCCAACCATAACGACTCTATGACCTTGTTTGGAGGGATGTGGAAAATGGGAATGGAGTTCAGGTTGCTATGACCTGTTAGTTTTCCTTCCCAACATAAGATTTCATTCACTGAAGTCTTCTAAGTCCCACTTAATTATAACCCACTGTTCCTTCTTAACACCCAGGCCCCACCGCCTTAAAAACGACTACAATTGTGACCACGGGGGCATCCAGGGAGGATTTTACCCAGCAACACTTCAAGCTGAAAAGCCATCACGTCAGGAGCTGAACATTTTGGGTATGTATATTAATTATAGACAGTTTCTAGATTCTTTTTCCCCCCCCTCCTCCTCCTCCAGCAGCACAGGCCAAGCAGGCCGCGGCCTGTAACCGTAGTAGGGCAGGCCCCGCAGCAGCTGCTAGGCCAGCACGCCCTGGCTTGAAGGGCAAGCTGGGGATAAAACACCAGTGTGCTGAGATCAGATGGCAGCAGGGGCCTGAGGATTTCTTCAGCTGCCTAAAAAGAGCTCCGAGTTTGGAAATCCAAAGGAGAAATGCAGCAGAAAAGGGTATTTCAAAGAAACACAAGGCAGTCATCTTTGAGAGGCAGCCACCTCAGAGCAGCAGTTTAATGCTCCTGTAAAGAAGCTCGTGGTGTTTTCTGCCTTGAGGAGAAGAGTATCAGCATCTTCCAACTGCAATAACAAGTGGACATGAGCAACAAGAGTCCATTTTATACCAGCTTCCATTTTTTTCCCCCCTGAAAAATGACAGCAGGAAAACCTTAAGAAAAAAAATGTTAGCACACTACACAAAAAGCACCAGACTAAGGGACTAAGCTAGAACAGGCAAAACCTTGAGGACATACAGTCTTGCCAAGAACCACAAATGCATTTCAAGTGCTTCAGTGAGAAACAAATATCCCCCTGCACAACCACTTCTGTGAGGTTCTCCTTTTGTTGGCCACTACAGCCTTGGATGCTTTCAAGTCTTTGGTCTCAGGCTTTAATATTCCTGTTCCCTCTTAGATTTTGGTATTAAAATGTTCATTCTGAATCCCAGACAGAACTTGACCAGTAATTCAAAGGGACAGAAAAAAAAGAATTCTAATTCAGCATTTAGACTTATTTGGAGATCCTCCACAGCTATTAGACAATGGTTTCTGTAACACATCTATGAAGCAAAAACAAAAAGGGAGGAGAAAACCAAAGTTGATGTTGTTAGTATTTGCCAAGGCAGTGAGAATGCCCAGTAAAAGCAAAAAAAAAAAACAAAACAGAAAAAAACCCTCTATCCATTAAAAAACTCAAAGTCTTGAAGCAGTCTTAGCACAAAGCCTTAGCACTGGATTCTTCAGGACACAGAACAGAACAAAACCCAGTAGGGTACCTAGCAAATCCCTGAACAACAAGGACAGGAAGGAAGACAAAATTGGAGCCACTGATTCCTACTTCCTACCTAGTGTTTTTTGCAGATAAAGTTCATTTATTACTTCCACAGGGCAAGAAAGGAAAATCAGGATGCTCTGGAAATCTGGTGGGTCCGACCTACTCTCTGTTTGAATGATACACTTTGAATAATTCATCCACAGGCATGGAAAACACAATAGAGTTGATAATTAAAGGCACTGTTGTGTTTTATGCCATTTCCCTTCAGCTGGGTATATTAATGATGTAATTTTAGCAGGGCTACCCCCTTGGAGCTGCTGGTAAAAATAGCAGCCCTACCACACGCTGATGAAATGCATCCACTCCAGGCACTGAAGCAATGCAGCAAGTCTGTGTTTTGTTGGGTGGGTTTTTATTCCAGAGAGAGATAAAAGAACAAGTCAGAAAGCAAATGAAACATTAACCTTTTCACTTAGCATTTCTCTGCACCTGAGAAACACAATTTACTTTAATCAAACCCCATTGTTTAGTGTAATTACAGCCTATGACATTCCAGTGAAGAGCAAGAGAGGATGAATGAGCAATGAAATGTGACAAAGCACCTCAACAAAGCCAAAGCTGCTGATTTGGCTCCTCCTCGACTTGTGCAGCACCCAGGAACAGAGACAACATATGGATCAGAGCCACCATTCCACCTCTGAAAGCTCCAGCACCCCACGTTTAGGGGGAGTAGCCCCTGCTCTACACAGGTTTGGGGCAGTAGGACCCCAAAAATCCTCCCAGTTTCCACTACTTTCAATCCCCAAATGAGATTTTTACTCTCTGCTTCTTCACATCAACTCACAAGCAAGCCTTGGCTGCTTTTGTTGCCCAGACAGCTGTCAAATCTCTTCATCCAGGTCTCAGCATCTGGCTCTGCTCTGGCATTTTTCAACAGATGCAGTTTATGGAAATGACATTAAACAGAAGAATCCAACTTTCTTGAAACAACCCCTGAATCAAACTAAATTAATACACAATTTCCCTGCTTTGACTGCTCTCAACTTCATTCTCCCTGCAGTTTGAGCCCTGTGTTAATAATCAAGTGAGAAAATGGTGCTATTAGCAAAAGGAGATTGAAATTAGTGAAGGCACTTTTAATTGAAGAAATATCTGATTATTTAAGCAAAACAAAAGGGAAGAACAACTTGCTTTTGTCTACCAAGAGTGTCCAAAGAGCCTTTTTGACCATGAATTAGAAAAAAACCCATTTTAACATAAGGCTGGAGGGTTTTTTCCTCAGAGCATATGAAAATGGGGGATTTAACAAGAATCTGAGAAACATTAAGTTGTGAAGAACTCCCCCAGCCTGATGGTTACATGCACAAGACAATAAACCAGAAGCAAAGTCAGCTCTGGAACACAAGAACTGGCAGCTCTTCCACATCCATCCTCTAAGACACCAATTCCTTCTGAGTTTCAAGCTGCAGGCTGAAAAAAATAGTCATCAAATCACCCAGTCTGTGAATCAAGGCTGGTAGCCCAAGAAGGGAGGTAATTGGGGTATTTTTAAGTGCACTCAGGAGTTACCATTTGCAAAAGGTCTCTCTCCCCTGCCTGAGCAGCACTGCATTTGTCATTTCTCCTTTGCAGTCCCATCTGTTGCCTCGTGCCAGATACCAAGGGTGAGAAATCCTCATCACTTCCATGGAAATCAAGTGGTGCCATTGACTAAATAAGGTCATTTCCAGGAGTAAAAGAAACATTTGCTGTAGTAGAAGCAAAGCAAATTGCTGGCAGAGTAAACAACTTTTTCCCTGTGACATGTTCTCATCCTTCCTTCTCCACCCACCTCCTCATTTTCAAACCACCCCAGGATGTCAGGCTCAGTAGCCCAGATTAATACAGCTCCTCCTGGGACTTAATCACCCTCCTTGAAAGCAGAATTGATCCTTTCCAATTCCCAATATCCCCAATTTCTCTAATGTCTGGTATCTTTCCCCTCCTGCAGTCTGATCCTTTCAGAAATTGCCAACCTCCCACGTCTGGAGAGAAAAGCCCCACTGGGAGAATCCTAATGCTGACAGCAAAAAAATCTGAGCAAGAAACCTAAGATTTACTGGAAATCCTCATATATTTTAAGAGCTGGACCCAAAAATCTATGAAGGATGACAATGTTGGTGACTTGTCTATTCAACCACCTGTAAAAACTCCAGCTACCTAGTGATAAAATGATTGTATTTTAAGCCTATTACCCTCAGGAGGTGCCTTTTGGAGCACAGAATTAATCTAAATGTAAAAAGCATATGAAAATGAAAAATGTGCTTGGGAAAAATGAGGGATTTCACAATAATCTGATAAAGGGAGGGAAAGAACATCTACCAGTGAACAACTAATCAGCTACAAAAGCTTCTTAAGCACCTCATGCCAAGAAAATTGCCATTTAGTCATTAGTACATTTGTGCCAGGGCAAGGGCATTATGGTTTTTCTAGTAATTCGTGTGAATCACTCCTGTTTGCTGCTTTAAACTGGTATTTTTTGGTCAGTTTTGGGGGTAATATCAGCCTGGATCAGCAAAGGGAGTGATTTTTTTTCTGAATTTTTGTTATCCCTGTTTAATGTGGCAGTGGAACAAGTTGTTTCAAAAATGGCAGGGGTTGGACCTTGTCACAGCAACCCCAGCTCCCTCCTGACAAGTCAAGTGGAAAGGGATGCAAGAGGATGACAGAGAAATAGTGACTCCAACCTCAAGAAAAGACAAAAGTTCACTTATTAACAGCTAACAAAACTTTACCAGAGTCCAAGTGCAGCCCCAGGAGAGTGGAATTCTACTCCCAGCTCTGGCACAGCCCAAGGGTGAGCTGCTAAACCCAACCTCTGGCTTTGGGGGGCATAAAAAGGGGCTGTACCTGCCTACACAAGCACAGAGCTGCAGAAATTGGTCCATAAAAAGGAGATGAACTGCACTAGGTTTCATTTTTTTTTGTATTTTAACCACTCCTAAGTATTGTCTTGATGTCAAAGTTAAGCCTCTGACCTTAACTGCACCCCAAGCTGCAGGATTTATGCAACAGAGGCTTCAAGACATTTCTCAATATACAATAATCTCATGGCACAGGGGAAAATATGCACCATCAAAACAGTTGTGTGGGCTTTTTTTTTTCCCCCAGTACACTAATCCTTGGATTTCATAGCCAGAATTAACTCTAAATACTTGATACTCATCAAGCAACTGGTTTAGCAGAGCCAGTCAGTCTCCAGTGCAACTCCTTGTGTGTGATCTAATGACCCAACAGTGCTGAAGAGCAGAAGGCCAAGCTCTGCCTCAGACATAAAATGAACCAAGACATACACAAACAGCTGAAAAATTATATACAGTTAGGAGAGGGAGACTTTTTCTTGCAGGATTATCATAGCCTAAATATTTCTTTAAGCCCTACCCTAGCAGGAGTTGACCCAATATTGTTGGAGATGATGTATTTACTTAAAAATAGAATTATCTAGCCACACAACTGATGCAGAGCAAGGTGGGATGAAATCTGGACCCTGAACCAAAAGGATTTCAGAGGGTTTTTTTTCTTCCCCCTGTATTTTCTCTCTGCTTTCAAGAGGCTGAACAACTGGTGTCAGACATTTCAGGGGGAAAGCTGTTGATTGCCATTAGCCAAGGGAGCTCCTGTTGTCTGGTTTCTCATAGACAAGGTAGTGGGAGGCACAAATGGTGCAAGAGCACACAAATATTTTGCCAAGGGAAAGAAATTGGGCAGCAGAAATAGCTGTTAGGAGTTCTGGAGAGCTCAGAACACAGCTTTCTGCTGACTGTTGTCATGAAAAAATTGAGATTACCAAACACCCAACAATCAGCTTAACCTACCTGCAACTCATCCTACCTGAGGTCCACAGGATTGCTGCAAACAAGGATTTTTCCTCCTAATATTAATCAAAAAATCAAAATGATCATTCCCAAGAGGCATTTTCTCTACACTTTCTTCTCCCCTCACATGCACAGGCTGCAAACTCCTTTTGGCCAGTGCTACTCTGGGTATTTATTCCAGCCTGGGACCTTGTTGAGGATTACTAAGGTATCTTCAATTAAGCAAGAAGTGCTCAGCAGGAGCAGCAAATGGAGTACAGGCTGCAGAATAAAGCTCACTGCTCTCATTTGCCATCTACAAGCTTCCCTCCTCTCTCTGACCACCAAGCAGTTTGTGGTGCCTGCCATGAGATTGCCTGTGTTGCAAGAATTGGGATTGAGCTTCACTGGATAAGGAGATTTCAGCTATTGCTTCATTGAAATCAGTGGCTGGGAGACAATTCTGAGGTTGTTTTTTTTTTGTGGCAACAGCAGAAAGGCAGGAGAGACAGACAGGAAACACAGGAACAGGGGAATTTCTGGCTCCCTGCAGAAAATGAGGCTGGTTCAGTTGAGCAAATCCTCTTGCAGGCTGCTCTGAGGAGGAAAACCAGCAGTAAAAAGCACCTGCAAAGCCTCCCAGCAGCAAGGACCATCTAAATACCATCACAGCAGGCTGTGACAAATCACTATTTCACACTGTATTAGGAGAAAATACAGTTCTAAACACTGCACAGCCTTGGAAGCCTTCAGGTTTTCTATCTTGGGTTGCTTTAATAATAAAGATTCTTTTGTTCTGGGCTTCCACATCTGGTGTAATGCACTTTATTCCACTGTGCTTTTGGAAAATATGCTGTGGTCACTGAGCACGTTGAATCCATCACTAAAATATGTCACATGCACATCCACCTAATGGCCAAATCCTTCTGCTCAGAATCCTACAGCAAGAGTCATTAACAACATCTCTGGAGTACAGGAAATTCCCTTTTTTTTGGGGGTTTCTAAATACAAAATCAGCTGAATTTTTCATTCAGCTTTGATAACCATTAACTACCCTCTTGTGGGAATTGCCACATGAGGTCAAAAACAACTCTACAAAACAACTCTGCATCCACATGATCCAAATGAGCTCTGGGATTGGGATTTCCCAGAGGTCAGAGAGCTCCTGCTGGACTTTGGTAAAACAACTGAGTGGGGTTTTTTTTCCCCCCTCCCCTTAGCTACCAGCACAGGATCACCTGCAAAATAAAAGCATTTTATTCACCCTAATTAAAATTCACCCTACGTGCAAAAAAAGTGCCCAATCTTCATTGGGATTGGAGTCTTTTGTTCAGATCAGTGTTTAAACCACATTTTAAACTTAACTAAAATCCAGCAACAGTGGAAAAAAGAGAGATCTAGCAGAGCCCTCTTGGAATTTCTATCTCAAAACACCAGAATCTCTGTGTTTGCTGCTTCAAAATAGGTTTGAACAATCCTAAAATCATCAAATAAAAAGCACTGTTGATAACACCCATTAGTTATTGGGTTTCAGCAGAAATTCATGTCTTATATCAACCACTACCCCTAATTTTTCTGACCTTGCACTTCAAATCTTTGAATGTTAAAGGGAGAAGGAGCTCGAGCTGAGACTGAAGGAGCAACCTAGAAAAATTAGGGAATTTTGCTGAATTTCCACACCACTTCCACCAACACAAATCCAAGACCTGACAGCATTCCCATGGCTACTGAATCCCAGCTAAAAGGCAGGATTGGATGCTCAGGCTGCCACTCCTGTTATAAATTCCTTTCCCAAGGCAGCAATAGTCCATGCAGATCTGATTGGGGGAGTTCTTCCCAAGTTCTGTGCTTGACAAGTGGTGACATGAAGGGAGGAATTTCTCCAGCCAAGCAGCTCAGTGCAAACAGCACAGGAAGATTCCCCCCACACTTCATTTTCAGCACCAAACTCCACTCTTCTTTGGGCAAACTTGAAATATTGGATGCTAAAAGCTCATTTCAAAGCAGGGATTAGGGAAAATAGAGCCACTGATAGCTTTTCAGGTCCAAGCCTCCTCCAAGCCCATCCAATTATATAAAAGCTTGTGGTTTGTTACTGACAGAGCTGCAAATCAGGATTAAAACCATTCACTGGATTACCACAAACTGTCTGTAATCCAACTAAACACAATGGATAGCCAAAAGAAGGACAAAACTTGGGCAGCTCCCTAGTTCTGAGCATGAGGGAGAAGAAATCCTGACCTCTCCAAGTGCCTGAAACCAGACTCACTAGAAAATCAACAGGAGAATGATCAGGCAAGGAATTGACCTCAAAACCAAGCAGCTTGTCCATCTCCTACTCTAAATTTCATGTGCTTTGGGTTAAATAGTTGGTCCTGTTAAATTCAACTAAGGTAATCTCTGGAATAAAACCACCTAATCCACTGGAAACCCAGCAGGTATTCTAGATTAACAAATGCAACCAGATCAGAGGGGAAAAACTAATTGATTTCCACACTGTGCCATGCCTAATCTTGGTATATATGGCACTGGAATAAGCAAATGAATTTCCAAATGAAGCCAGTGTTGAGCTCTGTGCTATTTTTAATCAGATGAAAGGCACAAATGCAGCCATCCTTCTGCTTAGTGCTGCATTTTCTTCTCCTGATAGCTTTTGCAGCTGGAGAAACAGCTACTTGCAGCACTATTCTGCTGTAAAAAAAATAATTATTGCTACTTCCAGCTACTGGGATTAGAGTATGGCACAGCAAAAAAGGGAGGTCTGGTGGAGGGAAATGTTTTCTTGGGATGTTTAACCCCTTCTAAGCTACAGCAGCTCTTCTGAGGGAGGATGTGCTTAGAAATTCTTGGTTATTTTATGATGACTTTATTTTTTTTATTTATTTGTTCTGTTTGTTTCACAGCTGCAACAATCTGCAGCAGCTCTCTCAGTGAGGATGTGCTTAAAAATTAATATTATTTTTATTATGTGATTCCTTTCTTATTAAACTATATTTTCAAGGCTACTCAGCAAGCCAGGGGCAGAGAAGGAAAGAGCTCAGAAGGCCAATTCCAACTAAAAATAAAGAAATATGGTCCATGACAGTCCTTTTAATGCCATTTGATGCTAATTTCTTTCCACTGCATTAGTTCTGCCATAGAGAGCTATGTTTTTAACACCACAAAGTTCACCCAAGCTCTTCTCCACACGTGGCAGCTCACAGATCAAAGACTTGCCTGACTTCACAGTGTTTTTTGTGTTCATTAAACAAAAAAAAAAAACAAAAACCCCAGTTAGTGACATTTTAACCTAGAAATTTTAATTGTTTCAATCACAGCCTGGAATGAGGAAATTTGTTAGAGATTTTCACTCTGAAAATACAACTTTTCAGGAGAGCTAAGCTGGTATTTCAGCACAGAAAGCATTTTATTGTTTCCCCAACAGGAGAATAAGCCCAGCTGGCTCTTCCTGCCTTCTTTTCACTGGAAAACCAACCCCTGAGCAAAGCAGCATCATTCCAGCCTCCAATCACAATTAAAACCCCACTGATTGGCACCAAGAGGTGGTGGAAAAGGACACACCTTTGGAGTGTTTCCCTGAAGGCCTCTTGGGTAATGACTCCTCCATGGAATGTGTTGATGTATGGAGTACATTTTCCAAGCTGTTGCTGACACTGTTGATGGGGGTCTCAGCCCTTGGAGTGACCTGGAAAGAAAGAAAGCACAATAAAAGTGTAAGAAAAATCAACTGAGGGAATGTGTCAGTATTCCAGAGTGAGGAAAATCCCTGGGAATGCTGTTTGGAATCATTTGCTTTTATCAAACCAAAGGGTGTTACTGTTGATATTCCATCCAAGGAACAGTTCAGGGAAGTTGTTTTAGTCAGTAGTCACAAATCTAGATTATCTTGGCTTAATCTAGAAAGCTTCTTAAAGTGTAAGTCTTTTGGAAACAATATTCACACAGAGATACTGCAAGGCAACCTCTGTGCTGAGGTTCTTTTCCACCTGAAATTAAGGGAAAAATGATCTTTAGGTTATGTAGCATCCAGGCATGTCAAAGTATTTAAAAAAAATACTGATATTTTTCTTGTCTTTGCTTGAATCACCAAAAACTGCACCCAAGCAGAAGGGTCCATCACCAAAACAGCCCCCCTGGCTTCAAATCCACCTTCTCCACTGCAGTTGGAATCCCAAAATAAATGTCTTTTCACTGGCACTGAAACCAGGAACAAGCAGCAGTGATTAGCCAAGGCAGAGCTGAATGCTGCCCACTTGAGCTGCTCTCCAGAACAGCCTTCAGCTGCAACTCCTGCTCCAACCTGCCTGAAGGAGGCAATTCCCCTTGCTTTCCAAGCACTGAGCAGCAGAAGGGAACACTTGTGTTCCTGGTACAGCACACAAGGGGATTTAGTACCTACATTTTAGGTTTAGTACCTACATTTTAGATTTAAAGAGGAAAAAGTGATTTCAAGAAGCATTTCAGCCTAGCAAAAAGCACTTGTAGAACCAGTGCAAGACTTCCAGTTGGAATCAAAGGTGAAATCCTGGTGTGGAGGGATGTAATTAGAATTTCATGTGGATTTTTACCTTAATCCCAGGAGAAATATGTGCACCTCACCAGAAATGATCACTAATCCCAGTGACTACAGGTCCCAGGAAGGGAAAAAGCTCAATGGGACCCTGATTATTTGAGAGCATGGCATGTGTTGGAGTTATTTCCACTTAAAACAATCCTTTGCTGGCCCTGCCATACTGACAGCAATCAGAACACACAATGCAAGTTCAGAAATAGCACATCCCTGCTCTATACAATTACCTATTGTAAGCTCCATTTTCAGAGTGCTGAGAGATTTAGATGCAGCTGAAGGCAGTAGCAGGAGCCAGACCTGGTACACTTGACAGCCCTAAGAAAAAAAAAAAGCTTGTATATGCAAATAAATCCACCCAGAAAAATGAGTGGCAGAAGAAAGCAGGATTACAAGGATCTGCTTTCCTTTTCAGCACTGTTACTCTAGGTTTTTTTTGATCCAAAAATCAAGTAGTTTCCCACTTCCAGCTCAGCTTTCCACTACTAACAAAAGCACAACAAGGTTTCACAGGAGGAAAAATCAGTCAGGAAGCTTGAAGCTGGCAGGGAGGATGGGGAGGAGCTGAAACCTCCTTGGCAAAATCAGATTTTACAAAGCTTTTTCTTCTGGAGCTCACTCTCCAGAGGCAGCTCCAGCAGGCTGAGCAATTCCACCAGCATCCTCTTGGCAAAGGGAGATCTCAGAGCAGGACAACGTGGTCCCAACAAACCAGGCTCCAAAGATCCTGACCCAACAGCAAATAGAAACACTTGGAGGAACTGCAACCCAGTAAAAACACAGCAAAGTGAGCTCAGAATCACCCCCAAGCCATTTGTCCCAGTGAATTGCTTCCAGTCTTTCATTCCCTCCTCTCTCCTCCCATCATGTGCCATTTAAAATTTGCCTTTTGTTTCTCCATAACCTCTAAATCCACCAAGATTTCCTTCTTATCTCCACAGTAAAGATTAATTTAGCCCATATGCCTTGCCTGAGCTCATCTACCATCCCATTCAGCCACACATCAAAGCAAAGCAGCTTCAAATCAGCCTAGAAAGGAGGAAAAAAAAAAATTAAATATATATATAATAAATTGCACAGCTCTGATTAGTTCCAAATGGAGCATTTTGTCAGTGAGCTGCCTGGTGTTAGAACCAGGGAATCCAACTGCTGCAAGTTTGCATTCCAAATCCTCACTCAGTTTTTCCACTGACTTAAACATAGCAGCACTGCAAAGGTTTGGCTTGGTTTAGGAGAAGTGAAAGAATGAAAAATGTTTTGCAAATCACCAAGTCTGACTTTGAAAATAGAGGCAGCCTTTTAAAAATTATTTTTGTGTGAGCCTGAGGAGCAAAAACCCAACAGGTATCAACTGGAGAAGAGGCTGGGCTGGGAGAACCACTGGGAAAAGCTCAACAGCAGATGCCAAAATTAACTGTAGAAGCTCTGTCAGGTAAATCCTGGGAGGAATCCACAGGATCTGAACATTCCTGGAATCCCTCAGCACAAAAAGCAACAAAAAGCTACTAAATTCTGACTAAAGACCAAGGCAAAGCCTCTGCTGCAAGTGCCCAGAGTTTCCTTGGGTTATCCAGGAATTAATTCAGGTTTATTCAGTGACTCCAGAAGATGCATCACTCAGTGCAGAAGAGATTCAACTATTTTTACTCAACTTTAATCCTCCTCCCTCCAGAGCAAAGCATCTGGCTCACAGATGAACTCCTGCTTTTCCAGATCCAAATCCAGCTTCCCTCTTGAATTTGAGGTTAAAGAAGAAGCCACAAATGAAAACACCACTGAGAATTTATCACTACCTGAGGCTCAGCCTGAACTCTCCAGGTCTCATTGGAACAAAGACAGTAGGATATTAAAAAAAAAGGGAATTTGTGAAGCCAGGTTCAGCAACTCTGAGTTTGGCTTCTCAAGGAAGATGCCCAAGATTTAAGTTTTCATCCAAATACCAGGACAGAGAAAAGGTCAAATTTAATGTGGTAAGAATTTGACCAAAACTGCAATTATATTCCCTGTAAAAATAACTAAGCAGAACCCAGCAGAGACATGGTTTAATAGCAAAGTATTTGCTGACTTAGTTGGAAGTGGAGCCAATGCTAAAAATCAACACAGCTCTCTACCTGAAGTGTGACATGGCTTCTAATTCCAGGAAATATAGGATTTGAGGGAATAAAACCCTGATTTCTCTATTAGCTGGGAAATTTAGGTGAAGGAATCCCCCAGACAAACCCTCTTGCCAATATCTGCTTTATAAAATCTTATTTTTAATGGAGATTTCCAATCAGAAACTGCCCTCTGTGCTTAAGGATGCTGCAGATAACATGGAAAAAAACTCAGAAATTGGGAATACTGGGGTGGAACCAGTCAACTGCTGTCAGCTTCATATTAATGAGTAATTAACAGCAGCTTCTTTGGAGGTTAACACCACCACAGTGCAGCCCTGGATGGAGAAAGGCTCCAGCTGAAGCTTGGTGGCAAAGAAACAACCCTTGGATGCTTAGGCAGAGAAACTATTTCCCAAAGTCAGGGCACAGGACTCAGGTTGCCAAATTATTTGGGCAAACAAACTAGTTCTAAACTCAGGAATCAGGCTGGCTGAGCCAGAAAAGGAGAGAAACCAAAGCAAGGAGCTGAAACTCTAAATGCAGGGAGGCTACAAGAGCAAGAATGAGCAAGAATGTTCCTCTTGGAGCAAGTGTGCCCAGCTGCTTGGGAAACCACTGCCTCAGGCAGCAGCTCTGCATTCAAACTCAAATAAATACCTGATTGTTCTCCCACTAGAAGAATTTTAAACCACTCCTTTTGAACATCTGGGCTCTTCCAGTTCCAACAGCCAAGGGCTACTAAAAAAAAAACAACCAACAATTAAGATGTTCCTGGAGAGCTGGAAGAGCTACTGCCATAGGAAGCTGGGGGAAAAGTCTCTCCATCTTTATCCACAAAGGGTGGGGAGGGAATTCCAAGGGAAATGGGTTGACAGCTCAGCTGCTTTTGTGCTGGGAGGTTATTCCTGGGATGTAATGAGGCATGGAACACTTCAGTGCTACAGGACAATCACCCACCTGCTGCAGAGCTCCAGGAGAAATCCAGCAAAGCATTTGGAGCCAGAAACTCTGGGTTGTGTTGTGTTTTATAGACTACATTTTCACTGAAAAGCCTTCAGGAGCTGGGAAGACAGACCAGGAATTTCAATCCAGAGGCAAAAAGCAGCATTTGAAAACATGGGTGGGAAATTGCACCTCCCATGACCAGGACAGATATTTAGGGAGTAAAAAGCTAGTCAAGAAAAAAAAATCCTAAAATCTGCTGAAATACAAGCCAAGGAATGACCCCAATCAACTTTTCCCTGGTTTATTGCCACTCTGGACTCTTCTGCCACACTTCACATATCACCAAGTGACAAATTCACTGCATTTCATTCCTCCTTCCTCAATATCCCAGTAATAAATGTAATAAAACTACTCACTGTGGAAAAAAAAAAACCAAACAACACTGGAAAAAAACTTAATATGCATAAAAAAACCCCACTTTCATTGTTTATTATCATGGCTTGGCAGGTCTTTAATTCAGATTAAGATGTTACTCTTAAGGAATTGATCTAATTATTTTTGGATCACTTCAGCTATTCAGCAAAATCCTGAAACTCAACATTGGCTGGAATACCTGGCTCCAAAGATTATCCACTAATAAGCAGTGGAAGGGATAATCAAAGGAAAACTTCTCTTCTAGCAGGAAATGAAGATGTTTGCTCATTCCAAAGCCATGCAAAGTAAGAGATCTGGACTGAAGCAACAACTTTTTGCTAGATTTAATACCTTTTTCCTAGCTAAATAGGGAGTAACTTCCATTTAAATGGCTGCTTCTGCCAGAGAGGGCAGTTGAATTGCAGTTGAAGTGTGAGGATGGTTCTGGTTGCCACAGATGAATGAGATCCAGTGTTGCTATAATAAGATTCACAAACTCATAGCTATATTTATGCCTGTATTTGCTGGGTTTGAAGAGGAGGGGGGGGGGAAAAAACACAGGAGAGAGCAAGGAGGAATGTGAACAGAGCAGGATTGGAATGGAAAGGACTAAAGGCATCCCCTGGACCACAGCAGGCTGCAGAGAACAGGGTTGTGCACTGAGAGAGGCAGAGCTGCAGCAAATATCCAGCTGGAAAATGACAGCAGCTCAGTTGGAGCCATTTCAGCATCTCCATGGAATGGTTAAATCCTTCCAAACAAGGATGCTGTTCAGGACCTTTGAAGTTAAGACACTGGAATGCTTGTTAAGGTGTGGTTAGCTCCTGCTGCCTCTGCTTGAAGTCTGTTTAAACTGTCCCCCACCTTTCAAATTCACCTTGGAACAGGGATTTTTCATCCAGGAGAGATGAGGCCTGAACTGACAACAGCTACAAGGTAGGAAAAAATTAGATATTAGCTAGATAATAAAATTAAAGGGGGGAAAAAAAAATGAGTATGTTAAGAGTGAAGTCAAACACTCTTAAAACAAAAACTTCATTCAGCTTGTGCAAGAAACAGGAAAAGAGTTCATGGAAAAACCAACATCATGATTAGCTCCACAGCCATTTTTTTGGCTGCTCCATCCCTGCTATTTGGATGGACAAATCCATTTCCCCAAGCAAACTAATTCAGGTTTTGAAAGTGAAGTTCATCACGTTAGCAGCTGATTAAGCAAAGAGAATTTGGTGGTGATTTTGGAAGACCATTGTCCCCAAAAAGCTCCCCAAAGTTAGTTTTCATGTGTTTTTAAAAGTGAAATCACTCCTGAGATAGCAACAACTGCTATCAGTGAGTAAACACCTCTAATCCTAACCAGCAACTGCTATTTACACAGTCATTTAGTAAAGCTATTAAGCACTTGCAGTGGGTTAGGAGGCTAAAAATTGGGTTTTTCATGATTTATTCTACAAAGCCAGTGTAAAACCATCAAGGCATTTGACATAGATCACTTAATAGCCAGATCTTTTACTCTGGAGACTTAAGGACTTAACAAGTGTTAAGAGGTTTTGTTTTTTTTCCCCTCAGTGAATCCCTCCCAGATGAAATAAACTCAGAATATTTCAGTGTAACCTGCAGCAAGGTGAAGTCATTTGAAAGGGAGGCCTCAGAGCAGCAGCTCTACCCAGTTCCCTTAATTATTCCTCAGTTTTAGATGAGCCTATGGAATGAGCAGGGGGTGAAAAATAGCATCTTAGGCTATCCACTTGAAATAGCCATTGGGGCAATATTTGGAAGCTGACTAGGCCAGGGCCCTTCTTCCCATTCACCAGCCACACAACTCCAGTGTCACTGACTCTCCTCTTCCCTCTCAGCTGCAAACAAACTCTGCTCAGCCCTAGTTAAGACCCTGGTCCAGCAGCTCATCACATGGGCTGCACTGAAAAGCCCTTGTGAGGCAGCTAGAGCAGAGCAGGCACCAAGCAGCCAAAGCATCCTTATTTCCCTCTGTTTTTCCACAATGACCTCAAGGAGCAGATGAAACAACTCCCAAGAAACATTATTAATCCACTGATAGATTCCTAAAGAGCTTCTCTAGCTCTGGAAGTCAAGTCCTCACTCTTCCTAAGAGATGTAGGCTCCTTGAGAGAAAGAAATTTAGCCTGTGGAGTGATTCATGATGTCTAGATGAGTTCAAGTAGATCCTAGGATATCATTATCTCCAAGACATGAGCCTGAGGGGTTTAAAAGCAGCATCACTCCAGCCTCAAAGCAACCAAGAATGAATAAATACATTAACTTGCCACCCACAGCAAGAAAAAAATGTTGATTACCCAGAGTTAAAGAGTCCAAATGAGCAGCTCAAGATGCTGGGAGACAGTCTGAGGCATTTCTGTGCCTCCCAAACTCAAGTGGCTAGCAGGAGACATTTGGCTCCTTGTTTTCAGCTGCCCCTGGAGGAGAGGAGAGCAGCAGTTTGCAGCACAGAAATGAGCCTCCAGATGCCAGGCTCTAAGTGCTGGCCAGAAAATCCCTCTCTCCTCAGAGTGCAGCTGAACCCAAGGTGCAAAACCAGCCTGAAAACTCAGTTGCATCATTTCCAGTTAAAAAAACAAGCTCATTGTGGTTAATCCCTGGAATATAAGATTTTCAAGACCTGATTTTTTTAGATCTGGCCTTCACTGAAAGACAATTTGCAGTTTTTAAAGCCCATACAACTACCTTCAATTTTATGCCTGCAAGCAAAAAAAACCAACTTGGGAAGAATCCACAAAGTCCTGCAAAGGTTGGCAGCAAAGGCAGAAGCAAACAGAGGATGAGCCAAGGGGGAGAACTGATCATCTTTAGAGCCCAAGGCAGCAGCCTCCTGCAGGAAAAAAGCAGCAGCTTGAATCACCAACCCACTTGGAACACTCACCTACCCCAAAGCAACTGGGAGAATCATGAAACCTTTGCAGTGGTTTGGAACCAACTGCTTGGGTCTCCTCACTGGTACACACCATTTTTTTCTGGAGCAATTTCCCTGGGGGATAGATGGAGAGAGGATTGCAAGCTCCAATCCTCTGGGAAAAAAAGCAAGTGAAATGATGTTTTAGGAGGACTAAGCATGGGCAGCACAATCCCATTTGTTTCTGCACAGAGAACAAAGAGCAGCTTCCAACTTTTTTATTGCACCTCCACAAGTAATCAAATTAAGTGTAAAATGGGAGAATTTTTAGCAGGTTTCTGTTTATCCAGAGAGCCAGGTAGTCACACAAGTGCCAGTCCCCATTCCCTGTTCTCAAGGAGCTCCCAATTTCCATGGGTTTTTTTTATTCTCTAGGTGATGTTACAGCTGAAGTATTGTCACAACAGACCCTGCTAACATCACAAGATCCAAGTCCAGGGTGTTGGAATTTCTTTGTGCATATTTCAACAGAGCTGAATGGAGAAAGATACTGGAGGGTTTTTTTTTTTTTCCATTTGCTTCATCCAACTCCTGGTTTAAGCCAAGTACTCTAAAAGTAACTCAATTACCCAGCTATCCAGAGAAAAAGATTTAACAATCTTTGAACAGATGATTTCCTTTCCAAACAAAATGCAAATTCCAGGGACTGGGAAAGCAAAGCCACCTTTTTTGTTCCCTCTCAGCTCTTAGAGACCAGCATTTAACAGCAGTTTTAGAAAAAAATAGAGATATTTTTAAAGAGATGCCCCCTGAATGAGTTGAGAAGGAAAAAAAAAAAGAAGATAATCAATAGACTGTCCTGTTAGTCTCATTCCTGACACCAAAAAAAAATGGTAGGATGGATTCTCCTTCCATCTTGAGTGACATAAATAGTGCCAGAGTTTTTCAGCTACATCAATTGTGAGCTATTTGGGAATCTCTGAAAGCAAGCTCTAAAAAAAAAATAAAATGGCCCTGCTTGCATATTTTTATCCTTTTTTTCCTCTTTTTTTTTTTTTCCATCTTATTTGAGGAAAACTCCTAGATCATACACAGCTTTTCCTTTCAGACCTAGAGCAGCTTTAGAGTAAGGGAAGTTGCAAGCAGTTAACTCCCTGAAATGAAGCTTTTTCTGGTTTTAATTATACCCTTCCACATTCTGGGTTGAAATATTCCTTCCAGTTAAGATCTGATTCACATAGAAGTGGAAATGGAATCAAGAGGCTTTCCCAAACCCTGTGCTTTCCCCTTCAAATGTCAAGAAGCACTAGTTAGTGAGGGAAGGTGAAGAGAAAGCTCAACAGTCACCTCAATTCCACAACCAAAGCAACCCAAAATTGGAAGGAAATTGGTATTCAGGAGAAGACTGCACTTAGATTTCTGTCTCAGACAGAAATTCACTGCTCGACTTAATGGAATCTCTACTGAACCCTCAAAAAAGGTTTGATTCAGGATCTTCCTCCAGCACAAGGGGTTTTTTTGCAGCCTCCAGGTTACACTTTTCCCAGTAGTTGCCTCACACAGTTGTCCTTTCCCAGTTGTTTGCTGGTTGAGCCTCAACATCCTCAACAGCTCCAGCCTGTTAACCAGTCCCATCCCCCGTTTAGCTGGTGCTTAACTTCAAAGCTGGTTAAATTCAGGCAAGAAAACAGTTAGACTCCCTCATTTGCAGCAGGCTAAGAGCAATTAAGCAATCTGTAACATCCCTAATTACTCCCAGCACCTCTTCAGCTGGCAATTGAATGAATGACCAGCGAGTTAACGCCAGGGAACCACCCCCAAAGGCATCCAGACCCCAGAGATCAGCATTTCCTTGGAGTTTTGCCTCGGAAATCCAGAGTTTGTTCAGCGTTCCCCTGAACAGCCGGGCTCACCGAGGTGCCACTGGACAGCTACTCCCAAAGCAGAACCTCCTTCCCAACTTCTCGCAGGGAAACTTTGCAACAGACGCTCGTTTGGGAGCTCAGGGGCGTGAAGATGTTTGTTTCTCTTGCTAAATCCCTGCTCTCGCAACTGGCAAAGCCGGCCCCTCGGCAGATCCAGTTCCAGGAGCACCACACAAGTGCTGCTCGGTTTGGGAACCCCTCCTCGTTGCAATGAGCCTGTGAAACCCCCAAACATCCTCTTCCCAGCCTCAGTCGAGCATCCCCAACACCAAGTCACCTCTACAGGCTGCTGTTTATCACTGGATAAAAAAGAAAGGTCGAAACCACAACCCAGAGGCCAACAGGGTGTGCAAAAAAAAAAAGCAGGATACCCACCTTATGGCAGCCAGGATAGGTTGCCATGGTGTTGAGGGTAGAGGTGCTGGGATTCTTGCTGGTGCTGGCCATGATGTTCTGGATTTGGGTGAGCTCTTGCCTCAGCACCTGCTTCTGGTGGAAGCTGAAAGCAGGGTGGTTGGATGCCATGGTGAAGAGCAGCAGGAACTCATCCCCGGTGCGGCCCTCGTTGAGTTGCAGCCCGTAGTTGTTGATGACGGAATCGATGTGGGTGAGGGTACGGAAAAGGACCCCGGCAGCCTCTCGGTGGGCGGACCCCAGCAGGGCGAGAGACACCAAAAGTTTGCTCCGTACCACCTCGTCCGTCAGGTTGGTGAGGCTCCCCAGGTCGGCGGGGTTGTTGGCCTTGATTTCGGAGTCTCGGAGGGAGTGGTAATCCTTGCGGGCCAGGTCTTCCAGGCAAGCCCCTAAGAAGCGCAGCTCCAGCGGGATGCAGAGATCCAAGAGGCCGCAGAGAAACTCCACGCGTTGCGGGGAAGGCAGCTCGGAAAACCAGCGGTACACGCCGTCCCTCTGCAACCGAGGGCACCGCTTCTCCACCATGGTGCTTCTCCTACCCCCGGCCCGCAGGGAGCAAACCCTGCTGGGGCCAGAAGGCACCAAAGCCGGCGGCAACGCTCCGGGGGGAACCCGCAAAGCCGGAGCCCCGACGACCCCCGAGCGGCCCCCTCCGCGCTCCCGCCCTCCCGGCAAACCCGCCCCACGGGGGGAGAGGGAGCCCGGCGGCGAGGAGCGCGGGGGGCAACCCCCGGCGGCGGGCAGGGCCGGGCCGGGCCCCCCCCTGAGGGTGGGCGCCGCCGCTACAGGCCCGAAGGGTTGAAACGCGGCCTGGCCGCGGGGTCCCCGCCCGGTAGGGCCCGGCGGCCCCGAACAGGCCTCTGCGTTCCCGCGTCCTCCCTCACGGGGCGGCTCCTTCTTTCAGGCGGGCGCCGGTTATCTCCATCCCTTAGCTCGAAGCCGTCCCCCGCCGCTTTGGGCCCGGCCGGGATGGTCGGAACCTCCCGGTTCACCGTCACAACCGCGGGAAATAATCCCCTCGCTTTAGAGGAAGCGGCGAGCGAACGAAGGAGCGGAGGGGGACTGCACGGCACACGCGCGCACACACACACACGCTACCGCCGGGCGGAGGCGGAGGGATCCCGCGGTGAGAAGTCCCAGCCGGGAACGGAGCGGGAGGGAAGGAGGGAGAGAGAGGAAGGAGCGGGGAAGCGCCTTCACTCCCGGCCTGACCCCGCGGGAGGCCCCGCCCATCTCTCTGCTGATTGGTCGAAGAGTCCACACGCGCCCGGGGATTGGTGGTTTAGAGTGGGAGGCTTGTCAATCGCCGGCGTTTTAGCCCCGTCTTAGTCCCGCCCCCTGGCTCTGATTGGTCGAGGGGAGGCTTAAATAGGAGAGGGGCGGGAACAGGCGTCTTTTGGGGGCGGCCGGCGGTGGGTGGCGGGGCCCGGCCGAGGGGCGGGGGCTGCCCTGGGGTCGCTGCTGGCGCCTGTCAACGGATGTGAGGATGGGACCCTCTCAGGACAGGGTCCTCCTCCCTCAGTGACCCTCTACAAAGAAGCTGTGATGGCTGCTTGGCGTCTGGGGCTTGACTCGGGGTAACATCGTCCCAGTGCAGGCTGGAGAGGTGCCGCTGGGCACTGTCCTGACTGGTTTCTGAACGTGTGTATGAGTAACTTTGTTCTCTTTCATGGTATTGGGGCTCTGTCCGCTGACTCAAACAGCACTGCTTATGTTCTTACACCTCACAGAATTATTTGGGTTGGGAGACCTTTTAAGCTCGTTGAGTTCAATTGCCCCCCAGCACTGCCAGGGCACCCCTGCCCCATGGCCCTCAGCACCACAGCTCCATGGGGGGCTTGGAAACCCCTCCAGGGGTCACAGGAACTCCAACACTGCCCTAGGCAGCCTGGGACAGCCCTGGAGGGGAAGGAATTGTTCCTCAGCTCCAACTTCAGCCTCCTCTGGGGCACCTTGAGTTCCTCTTGTCCTGTCACTTGTTCCTTGGAAGAAAAGACCAACTCCAGCTGACTCCAACATCTTCATCCTATTCATCCCAGCATGTCAGCCCTGGACCAGCTAAAGGAGGATGGAGCCTAAACACTTCATTAAACATTCCAACAGTGATCAGAACTGCAAGGAGCAGAAGCTGGCCACCAACAGGGCACAAGGGCACAGTGCACCCTTCCTTTGTCCATTATTTTGTACCACATTGTAATTAAAAACTAACAAATATTTGGTTTCATCAGATGATTAAAACCTTTCTATATGACCTCAGTTACAAAGCAAAATGAGGAAAAACAACTTTAGTGTGAGGGTGACAGAGCCTGTCCCAGGCTGCTCAGATAGGTTGTGAGAGATCTTCTCTGGAGAGATTCCAACCCCCCTGGACACTGCACTGCTGGGCCCTGCTCTGGGTGACCCTGCCGGATGGAGCAGGGGGGTGGCACCAGAGCATCTCCAGAGGGTCCTTCCAGCCCTCACCATTCTGGGATTCTGTGAAAATTATTTCTCAAGAGTCTTATTATTTATGCTACTCCTTTCCCCATACATAGTCCAACGCCTCAGAGCCTTATCCAGCATATATTCTAGACTGAACAGAAACCAAGATTTTAACCCATGTCCAAGGAACAGGCTGAGAACAGCAAAACACAGAGGACCCAGAAGCCTGTGGACACTTCAAAGCCTTCTGACGGAAACAGAAGCAACAGCAAAAACCTGCAAGCAACCAAAGACCTTCAGGAGTGTTGGTCCCGGGCTGCCAGGGAAGCAGGGTGGGTAACCACATCATCACGACAGGATAGTTACAAAATTCCTCACAATTATCCAAAGAAATTGCAAAATTCAGTCCTTTTTCAGGCACGAAAGGAAGCTGTCATACCTGTGCTGCTACCCACTCCTCCTCAGTATTTTATCTCAGCCTGCATGGGAGCAGACCATGCCTGGTCTCATATGGTAATTCCAGTATCATTACTGCTCTGTTCAACCCTTCTATTTTTTTTTTTCCCTTCTTTTCTGATAAGGCTTTTCAGCAGCAACCACACACTGCCAGCTAGATGTCATTATAAACAAAGTTATTGATTACCTCACTGGAGCTGGATTTGAACCTGCAGACAAACTGCGACTTGCTACCGTGCTGTAATTTTATTGATCAGAGCAATCCAGCTGCCAGTGCTTTCTGGAGAGTGAAAAATAAATAAAAATACGTCTTCCCTTTGCCCACACATGAAATGAAACACGGTTTTTAAGCCTGGGGTATAATTTTTAAATTTTTTTTTTCCCCCTTTCTCCTTTTTTTATTTTAATAGCCACATAGCTCCTCATCTCCCAGCAAAGCCTCCAGATCTGCAAGCTTTGGGACAAGACTGCAACCCGTTCTCACCACTCTATGTTCAAATTCCTCAGAGGGTTTGTGCTCATCAATGTTTCATTAAAATTAAAATAAATAAATAAATACGGACTTTCCTTAAATATAGAGCTCTCTGGAAACAAAGTTGTGCTTTTAACACACTTTAATGCCTGAATCAAATCACAACATTGTCCAGCTACCAAAACCAAAGAGTTGCCACCTCAGGGGGTTTCAGCCCCTGACTGCAGCAAGGTTGTTTCATAAGGAGGTGGAGGGAAGTTCATTTGACCACCTCATCCTACAGCAGCTCAGTTCTTCTCTTAGCTGCTATGAATCACACACCCCCCATGTGTTCCAGGGACTGATGGAGATGTTATTCAGGTGCTAAAATTGTCCATTCTCACAATTTAACACTGTGCTGAGAAAATGCCCAGGCACCATGTAGGAGCCCATCCCTCCCCTGGATCCCACCACCAGCATCACCTCACTACAATGTGACCATAAGCTCAGCAGAGAATCACAGTTAGGGGCTGGAAGGGCTTGCTGGAGATGCTCTGGTACCTCCTGCCTCAGCAAGGTCACCCAAAGCACAACCCAGCAGTGCAGTGTCCAGGGGGGTTGGAATCTCTCCAGAGAAGGAGACTCCACAACCTCTCTGGGCAGCCTGGCACAGGCTCCAACACCATCAACCACGTGGCTTCGCATCAACACGTGGAACAAAGAATTCTTCTGAAAAAATCACATTTCCCTCCCCGAGATCTCGATGATCTTAAAGGTCTCTTCCAACCCAAAGGATGACTGTGGGATGGTTTGCTCCCGAGAGGCTGAGGCAGAGGACACGCAGCGAGGCGGGATGCGCGCGGCGCGGGCGGGCAGGGTGTGAATCAGAGCGAGCGCCGCCGAACGCGCTCCAGAGAATCTGAAAAGCAAATGGCTTCAAAATCTGTTTGGAAATGCTGTTCACACCTCCCAGGCAAAGCACACTCGCTGCTTTTTGTTGTTGTTTGTTTCTCGGTGGTTTATATTATTTTTTTTTCTGCTGACACAGTTTTACTCTGAAACAAAAATACTTTAAGGTGGGAACTGTTGCTTTAGCAGTTGCTTCCTCCCAGAAGGAATCAAAGGATCACACAATGGATTGGGGTGGAAGGGACATTAAAGGCCATCCAGTTCCAACTGGAACTACCTCCCACTGACCAGGTTGCTCAAAGCTCCATCCAACCTACCCTGAACACTTCCAGGGATGGAGCATCCACAGCTTCCCTGGGCACCCTGTGTCAGGATCTCACCACCCTCAGAGTGAAGAACTTCTTCCTAATGTCTAACCTAAATCTCCCCTCTAGAGATCAATCTCTGGAGCTAAAGAGCAAGATCTGAATCCTGCTCATCACCAGGAGAAGTCTGCTCAGAGAAAGAGCTGGTGAAGTATCATACACAATGGGAAAAATTTATCTTCAATATTCTTTTTACCTTTAAAAAAATAAAAATGGGAATTTTTACACTCAAGCTACTGAAAGAAGCGTCCCACAGTCAGTTCTACAGGCAAGCCCAGAGACACCAGTCAGTACAGAAACCAGGGAGACACCGAGGCAAACCCTTGACTCTATAAATCAATAAAAACATTTCACTAAACTCAACATTTTACCTTAGATTACACCTTTGATTTCAATTTTCTGACTGCTGTTAGCCTGGTGAGGACTGGAGCTGGTGCTATTGCCTCACAGTCTGTTCAACACTCTTTGCTCTGTATGTGCCTGGCAGGTCACACAGGGGAAGCCCATCACATCAGCAGGTTAGGACATGTATGTTCTAGGTGTGTGCATCCATATCCCTATTGTCAGCATCTTACCACTGCCTACTTTTTATCATTACAGTAATAGATGAATAATTTAAAGTCATTTAGAAGAACTATGATGGCTACAGGTGGCTCTACTAAGGAATAAGGGGGGGGAAGCATCTCAAGGAACGCGAAAACGTGGTAGAGGTTTCCATGTACCTCATTAATTCGTCCTGGATTGCAGATATTCTTTGATTGTGATACTCTTTAATGGCAATTCTTAATTGTTGACATTAAAAAAATATGCTGAGCTGAGCAAAGAGAGGAATCCTGGCTACAGTGCAGACGTTACTTCCTATTCTCAAAAATTAAGCATAACGGGCACAGTGGCTTAATAACCTCTCTCAAGAACCATAGTTCAATCCCAAGTGCCCTCAGAAAGGTTAGATATTTAAATCTTGGCAAATAGGCAGCTTATGAATTTCAGTGCACATGGGCAACTCAGTCGAGTCTGGAGACTATGGAAAATCCAGAAAAGAAGAGGAGGACTCCTAAGTAAAAGCAAAGATGCCAACACAGATCGGGTTCCTCCAACATATGGATTCAGTTAACATTATCTGGCTGAAAACTTCAGTCCACTTTTCTGACCACATTTGTAGAGAGTGTCCTATGGAGGCTACAAAGATGCTGAGGGGCTGAAGCATCTCTGTGTTGGTCCAGGCTGAGAGCCCTGGGGCTGTTGAGCTGGAGCAGAGCAGCCTGAGAGGGGAGCTGAG
>JANHGL010012491.1:0-16828 GCA_024611195.1 Ceyx melanurus | reverse complement strand
GGTGACTTGGTCTAGGTGATCCTGCTATGGCAGGGGGGTTGGACTAGATGATCTTCTAGGTCCCTTCCAACCCCTAATATCTGTGAATCTGTGACACTGCGCGGGAGGGGGAAGAGAATTGACTTTTATTTCTCTTCCTCTCCTTTTCCTTTCCTTCCATCCCTCTCCTTCCTGCACCAGTCACGTGGCACATCTACAACACCCCGTCCGGGGAGGGCAGAACATTTCCTCCTGGGAGGCGGAGAACTCTGGAAGTGCTTTTCCAAAACATCTTAAATCATTTCATACACCCGAAGCTTTTCTGCACCTTTACACATTTGGAAAATCCTGCCGCCCACGAACGGATGCACCAAGCTCCTCGGAAGTCACATCACATGTTCCACTGTTTCCAAACAACCATGGCCAAGCCCAGTGAGTAACGCTCGCTGCGCCGGGCTCTGGCAAACCTCTGCCCTCGCTTATTCACACCTTTGGCATCACTGGGATGGACCATGCCGGGGTGCCTGCTGCGTGGGAAAACAGCTGCTGTTCTGCTGGGCCCTGCAGTTGGCCACCCGTGTTCTGCTCCCAGCTGCTGTTCTGCTGGGCCCTGCAGCCTGCCCACCTGCATTCCGCTCAGCCCTGCAGCCTCTCCACTCGTGTTCTGCTCCCAGCTGCTGTTCTGCTGGGCCCTGCAGCCTGGCCACCCACATTCTGCTCCCAGCTGCTGTTGCTGTTCTCCTCAGCCCTGCAGCCTGGCCACCTGCGTTCTGCTCCCGGTGCCTGCTTCCCACTGGCCACCACATCTCTCCCAGCAGCTCTGCTTTCCATCCTCAGGATGCTTGAAGGCTTGAGTCCTGTATTGGAACTGTCTGGCCACAACTTGGAGATGAAGAATCTCATCAGTAAATTTGCTTTTCTTTACTGATGTGTTCTTAAATAGTTACTTTTTTGTTCAGGAGGTAAAAATGCCCAGGGTCTGGCACACACAGACACATATTTGAATAATCTAGTATTCAGTAAAATGAATGAAAACCAGAAAGCAGCTCTTCCACTACCCAGGCTCTCCCTCTAGCAGTAGAAAGATAACAGAACAAATGTATGCCAGGTGCTAACCACACTGCTTAGCATATTCTTGGGACATATTCCACTGAGAGCAATTGGAACAAAAGAAACAACATTGCCATCAGTTTCACACTGAAAGCTGTTTACCTGCCCAAATTCTTTCCTCAAGTCTTTACTTCTTTTAGAGACTCCTAGTAATGAAATGGAAAGGTTGGAAAAGTGGTAGCAAAGAATACATATATGTTGTGCCATTTGAAAGTCTCTGCAATAAATTATGAAATCCATACACCTGCATTTATGACACTTTTTCTTCCCAGTTTTTTTTCCTCTACTTGCAGAGTTCAGTTTTTCTCCCAAAGCACAACAGCAGATTCTGCTCTGAAAGGGCGTTTTTCTTATTATCAAATGTTTGAGAGTTTTTCAGAGTTACGATTTTTCTGATGTTAACTCCCTCCTGATAACCATCAGGGTCACGGCACATCCACACCGTGATTTTCCTTGAAGAAAACACCACTTTCAGCTGTGAGAAACCTACTGCAGAAAAAAAATCCCCTGTCAGTGAGTCAACTCCCCTCAAACGTGCAAGTTGTCACCGTGAGGAGCCGCACGGTGCTTTGCGGGGAGCTCGTTCCCGCACTCCGCTTCAATGCCGCATATTTTAGCGGTGAGGTTCTCATACCTCAGGGAAACATGCTCCAACATGTCCATTGAAAAAATCCCAGCCTGCTTTCGACTTCTACCCTGCCCTCTGCTGGCGCTGGAACGAAGAACTGCTGCTAGCCACAGCAGTAGCAGAGTTTTGGACTTGCTTTCGTTTGTTCCAAAACGTGATTGTCACCTGTCTGGCTGCTACATGGAATAATCCAGCTTTTAAGAGTCCTTCCTAAGTAATTTCTTCAAGTTGCTCCTTATGGGTCTTCACACCACTTGGTGAAGAACTGATGTTCCCCAGAGTCCCTGCAAGCCAAGGTCAAACAAGGCAAACTTGTAGCAGGAGGGCTTTGCTGTCCCCCTGCTCTAACTGCCCAGTACTCAACACAAGGGGTCCAAACCTGTCTCCAGATTATTAAGGGGGCAGGTAATTGTGTGTCCGTGGAAGGCTGCTGAGAGGAAGGACAAAGCCACTGAGATGTGTTGAAACCAAGTTCAAATTTACTGTACTTTTGGCTCTCATACATGATATATTAAAAAAAAAGAAAAAAAAAGGGAACCCATCTTACCTCTTTCCTTGGGAATTTTCCCAAGTTTTTAGGAGTATTCCTTTCTAGTCGTGGTTATGAGAGGTCTGGATGGGCAAGATGGTGTCCAGATGTATGTATGCTTGTAAACTACACTTGTTTGGGTTGTTGAGGCACTGCTCAGAGCTGCCTTTATCCCATGGTAATTTAGACTAACAGTTGGGCTACCAGGAACAATCCCTGTTGTGTCAAACTTGCCCCATTTACAGACCTTAATTTGACCACAGCTTAGGCAGATGCATGTATTAAACATCTCCAGTAAGGACAGGGAGCAAAGAAAGGGCTTTTCTTTCTAAGAAGTTTGTAGTTACTTTTTCACTTCAGGAAAACTGCTTGAACCTTTTGATCCTGCTTCTCTCACCTGCAAGGGGAAAGCCAAGGCATGTTTCTCAACACAGTGTTTAAATATTTGCTAGTTAAAATTGTAAAGCTTCAGGACCACGTTTCCTTCTCCATGGAAGAGAAATTTTATTACATTTTTCTTACAATTTTCTCACTGACATTGAGAAACCTCTCTCTTTATTGGCCTGTTTTTAGCAACTCACTCAGTAGTTCAGGTGCATTCATGAGTGACACGCTTCACTTTGTGAAGCCACCAAGCATCTGGTTGTGCAGAGGAGCACTGAGAGAAACATCAGCAAAATCACAGATGACACCAAGCTGAGTGGTGCTGTTGAAAGGCTGAAGGGGTGGGATGTCATCCAAAGGGACCTGGATAGGCTGGAGAGGTGGGCCCAGGTGAACCTCATGAGGTTCAACAAGACTAAATGCAGGGTCCTGCACCTGGGTAGGAACAACCCTCACTATTAATACAGGTTGGGGGGATGAGGTGCTGGAAAGGACTTAGGGGTGTTGGTGGATGAGAAGCTGGACATGAGCCAGCAGTGTGCAATTACAGCCAAGAAGGCCAATTATATCCTGGGCTGCATCAGAAGCGTGGCCAGCAGATTGAGGGAAGTGATCCCTTCCTCAACAAAGATGATCAGAGGGCTGAAACACCTCTCCTATGAGGACAGGCTGAAGGAGTTGGGGTTGTTCAGCCTGGAGAAGGCTCCAGGGCAATCTTATAGCCACCTTCCAGTACCTGAAGGGGGCTACAGAAAGGCTGGAGAGGGGCTGTTTACAAGGGCCTGTAGTGAAAGGATGAGGGGTAATGGGTTTAAATTAGAGTTAGACTGGATATCAGGAAGAAGTTCTCTACCTTGAGTGTAGTGGATCAGTGGAATAGGCTCCTCAGGGAGGTGGTTGGGGCACCATCTCTGCAGATATTCCAGGTGAGGTTGGACAAGGCTCTGAGCAGCCTGGTCTAGTTGAGGGTATCCCTGCTCACTGCAGGGAGGCTGGACTAGATGACCTTTGGAGGCCCCTTCCAGCCCTAAACATTCTATGATCCCAAAAGGAAGACCACACATTTTACAGACAAGAGCAGGCCACTGTGAGACTTCTCCAGAAATGCCACCACATTAGCTTTCTCACTCAGACTTACATTTTCTGACTGGTAAGACCAACCTTCTTAAAGCCAGGTAACACATACAATATTGATTTTCTGCCAATTTAGTTTCCTAATCAAGACACCAAGGCATACAAAAATCAGATGCTTTTCAGAATTGGACTGCATCAATATGTCACTTTGTTAAGCAATTCTATAATGATAAAATATTACTAATTTGACAGAATTTTTCACCCGTAAACTTCTGCTAATACATGTTTTGTAAGCAGCCTTTAGCAGCTACATCTCCCCCCTCTTCTGCACACTTTAGTCTTCTGTGGACTGCTGTTCCACTGTTTTCACAAAGGCTGACTTCAGGCTGATGGATTTGTAGCCACCCATCCCACCACGCTTGCCTTTCTTAAACTATGAAAACACTGGCAAGACATCAGCTTTCTTCCAGGCCTTAGCAATTTCCCCAGTGTTCAAAAGACTTGCTGGAAATCAGCATTAATGGATCAGAGATATCTCAGACAAGTTTTCTATTGGATTTTTTTGGTTGGGTTTTTAATTGCTGCAAGCAAGTCATCCAAACCTGCTGATTTCACTTACTGCTGGAAATGAAAGATGAAAGCAGGATGTCACCATCTTCATATATAGCAACATCATCTGCCTTTCTTCAAAGCAAAGATTGGGAAAAATTACTGAGTGCTTCTTTCTCCTACATTCAGAATTATCCCATAATGGCCCAAATGACTGTTAAGTTTGTGTGCATACATTCTTAAAATACAACTAAAAAAACTCCTGAGGTTAAGACTTTCAGTTAATTTTAAACTTAGAAAGACCTGTTTTTTCCTTTTTTTTTCTTTTTTCCCAAACAAAAATGTAATTTTGCAGGAAAAAAAACAAACAAAACCCAAACAAACAAACAAAACAAAAAAAAACAAAAACAAACCCAAAACAAAAAAAAACCCAAACAAAAACAAAACCACAAGGACAGAGAAATCCCAGCCAATGACTGGAACTTGGCATAATAAGTTTCCCAGTCATACATATGGCCCCAATCCAGTTTCTCCTAAGAGGAGCTGAAATACCACCATTAATTTCAGTGGAACCAGAAAGGGCAAATTTTGTCAACATTTAGTGTACACGTAATAAAAAGTATATGGTGCAAACATTTAGCATGCAACTTAAATATCCTCCTAATATGGCTGAAGAAATAAACCCTACAGAAAAGAATTATTTCCACACTTAATGCAAGATTCAGGCCCTCAATGTCTGCAGCAGTAAATTCCACTTTCAACAGCTTAAGCCACTGATGAGAGCAGAGTAGTTGATCTTTTTATGTGAGCTGGGGGACAATGCTTGTTACTGCCTTACTTGAACTTCTGGTCTTTATAATACAGCTATAGTGACTGCATTCAAAACTTTATTGGCAAAAAAAGGAATGGATTTAGTAAGGAAAGAACATTCCAAGTCTTTGGAGTCCAAACCTGTGGCTTTGAATATGTGAAGATGCTAGGAACTATTTTAATACTCCAGCATGTATTTCTGCACACTGAACAGAGACAGCAGGATTATTTAGATACATAAAATTATTATCACGCACGACAGCTAACAGAACCAATAAAGTCAGTGCTTTAGAAAATTGGGAGCATGAGCAACAAGGGCCATTTTCAACCCCCAGTATACAGCTGGGAGTATGACTACTATGTGTACATGTATTTGTATACATGTACTTGTATACATGTTGTTATCTCGAAATACCTGATTTGGGAAAGAAACTTACAGCTAACTCATTGCATTTGGACATCCATCATCCTGCTGTAGTGTGTGACAGGAGCAAAACTTGAAATCAATACAACTTTTAAAAAAATAGCTGAAGAAACTAAAAGAGAAAGCAAATTAGGAAAAAAAAAGGAAAAAACCCAACAGATTTCTAGACTGATGGAAAACAGTCCAGACACCTGCAGGTGCAAAGCAGCAAACTGAGAGGAGGAGAAAGAAATTTGGTGTGGATTAAATGTAAAGGGATTTAAGTCATTAACAAGAGATCAAAGAGAACATTAGAAGGGAGGGAAGGCTTTACAAGTGTCTGAGATGGGAGACCTTGGAGAAAATATGACTGGGATAAAATCATTATGGCTCACACTAAAAATAATAAAAGGGAGTAGGACGATGGTTGGAATTAGCTGGAGTCCATGCTTGGTTATAAGCTATATGATGACAGAAATCCAGAAGGTTTCTAAGAAAGACTAACTAGAAATAACAGGACGGCTTTTCACCCTGTCTACCTAATACGTGATGGAAAAACTAGTATCAGGAGCAGTAAAGAACCACTGTAGATACATACTGGGCCTGGCCAAGTGAATAAAAATGACAGGCAATTGTTTCACTTCTGTTCACAACTACCAGTGCTGCGTGATGCAGTAACATTTTTATTCATAAAAACTACTTCCTTGCAAATGCAAATTGATCACTAATAAATTTTGTCCACACACAGCAAACAGGCAGAAAAGCACAGCAACTGGCAGGTACCACAGAGGTTTAATCAGCTGAGGGTCAGTTGTGCCTGCTACTACAGGCATTCAAATCAGCTAGTGGTAGTCTACGGTGTCAGAAAAAGAAATGGTATGAATACAGACAAAGGACAGGAGCTGAAACAAGCAAACAAAAATAAATCAAATAATAATTAAGCATTAATTCTCACTGTAAAGGAAAAAAAGCTCAGTTCTTAACGGACTCTCAGCAAGCTCTTAAAGGAAATGTAGCACAGAAGTACACAAAGGTTGGACTAGGTGATCTCTTCCAACCAAAGACATTCTGTGAATGGTATTTGTACCGAAGTAACCGAGCTATTCACAACTCTGGTTAAGACTAGCAGGTACTCAAACTCAGGAGAAAGTTTAGCAAAGTTCAGGAAAAAAACCCTAAACAACATAAAAAGAGGAATTAGAAGTGTATGAAAAAGCCTTCCTACAAAATAAACCTTCAAAACTACCTTTTAGTCCCCACATCATTAAGTGAAATATCTACTGAAAATGGAAAATGGGCCAACATTTAGGAATTAGGAAGTTAGTTGATAAATGAAGCAAATGAAAGCAGTTTTCAAGGTATGAGAAAACATATGAAGAAAAGAAAAAAGTGCAAGAAATCATGCCAGGGCTCAGTTAAGGAAGCGTGCAGTACTCCTTCACTCCCCAATATATCTTTTCTAAAACATATCTTCTCTAAAAATGAAAAGAAAGCCCCACACATTCAGATAAGTCATAATAACTGTTTCAAGGACACAGAAAGGAACAAGAGGTCGGCTGCAGATAGAGTAATAATGTGCCCTAGATAAAAAATTATTAGTACATCTTTTGCTCTGGCTCCATTCCTTATCTCAGTGTTCATAATGACAAATGGAAAGCACAAACCGTACAGATAACTTTCTAAATGTGAATGAAAATATGCAAATGCCAGTGCTATGGGGGAAGACCTTCCAAGGCACAAAGAACAATAGGGGCTGCCCACCAACCTCGCTGGCCTTTGGTGGGAAGAGCAGCCCCAAGCACCTGAATGCTAGGACACTATACACAGTAAAGTCTGCTCAGCACACAGCAAGAGTTGCTTGCGAGGGACCTTGCTCTAACCAGCAGTTGTACATCTGGAAACCTCACCTGATGTGAGAAAAGTTGGACAGAAAGATGCTGCAAGCACAGAAAGCCCTATGGTAAAAGACGTTTACTGAGAAGAAAGAATAAACTCTGCTGCCAGTTATGAAAGATAAAAAAACTTTTCTAAAATGTGGGTTTTCACCTCCAACCCTCTGGCCAAAAGGCAGTCACATAAGCCCTGGGGCTGAGCATCCCTTCTTTCCCAAAGCAAGCACGTCTGGGTAGGTCATGGCTGGTCCCCCAACACTCCTGCTTTTCCAGCACACTGCAGAAACTTCTCCCCAGCCCCAGCCTCTAGTCACACAGCTCTGGATGAACCCTGCAGTACCACTTGCACAGAAAAAGAAAAGCAATCTTCTCTGCGGTTTTCCAAATCCTTTTGTTCTTCTATTTATTTTACAATTCCACTGAAGCTTCAGACAGCGTTGAAGGCCTGAACGAAAAAGAAAACTTCATCATTTAGACACTCAACTCGAAAATTGCTGCTAGTTCTCCCTGTTTGACCAAAACAGTAGGAATACCATACTTCTGACAGGAATCTGTGCCTCACTGAATAAACACATACAGCACTTCAGACGTTAGGTCAGACAAAACACAGGTACCTACATGCACACACACACAAATCTCCAGAGACAACAAATGAAAGTGCAAACTTCGCAGGCTGCAGGCTCCAGAACTGGGGAATTAACTGGAAGCATCTAATCATGGATGCAGAACCCTGTAACATGATGATTTATTTAACACAGTCAAACAATGGCCAAAGGCAATGAATCATATAGGAGATGACAAAGCTGCAGGAGATTTCCGTCATCTAGTTTAACCTGCACATTGATCAGAATTTACCTCCATATTAATCACTTGAGACCATAATCTAACACACTCTTAAACACCTCTCCTGATTATGCTTCACTTACCCCCTTGTCCTTATGCAGGTCACTCAGTTGCTAATTGCATTTCCAGTTAGAAGAAAAGTGTCTACTGTCTAATTTAATTTTGTCTTTTTTAGTTTCAAGCCGTTGCTTCTTGTTATGCTGTCTCAAGCACTGTAAATAATCCCTCCCCCTCCTTCATATTATTACCTCTCAAACATTTATAGACTGTTATATCCACCCTTAGTCTCCTTTTCTACAAGCCATACATCATTTTTGCCACCCTTCCCTCTATACTTTCAGATTTATCTATGTCCTTTTATAATGAGATGCTCAAAACTCCACTGCAGTGTTCCCAAGTATGGCAAAACTAAGGCAGCAGGGAGAGGCAAAAACACCCCCTCCCCGCTTCACAAGCCTTTTTAAACAACTCTAGCAAAACGCACATGATTTCAATTGGAACTGAAAACTATAAAGCCATGGCCACCACACTGCAGAGTGCTTCCTTCATCATATAGTTGTATAGTCAGAAATTTTAAAAGCCTATTAGGGAAAAGTTTTATCTTACACCAAGGAAATATTGTTCAAAGCAAAACATTCCCTTAATATTGACTTAGTCCATCTTGAAATACAGCAACTGCAAAAAAACATCTTACAGGCAGAAGTCCATCTGCAGCAACTTCTTCCCACGACAAAGCCTAACTCATGCTGTGGAAAAAATGCAAATCCAAGAGAGGCAAGACAGTTCACAAAGTAAAAAAGATACATGCAAATGGAATTATTTTTCTCTCATCTTAACTGCAACCAGCTGGAGTTCATTATGGATGGAAAGGTTATAGTTGTTCATAGATGACAGAAGCAAAACTTAACTTCTTTGCAAGCTGTTACAACCCAGTAAAGAAACATCATGATCAATAATGCTCTTTACTTTTGAACAGAAATTTGCTGGCTGTGGAAGAAGCTGGGGTAAAGCACCAGGAAACAACGGCCAGGGCAGTTTGGATCTCAGTATTGAAGAAGAATTGGAAAGATCAGGACGCAGCCAGCAACTAAAACTAGTGAAGAAGTAGTAATGGGCACAGCAGGAAAAAAAACATTGTTAGAAAGTAATGAGGAGACAAAGACAAAATACAGTATTAGGAAGACAGACCAGTAACCACTGTATACCCAATGTATACGTGTTCTTGAGGACATGTAGCTATCATACAGACCTGACTGAGGCAGGCAAAGTAATTAATGCCGCCTTCTCCTTACTGCTCAGCCCTGCTGAGGCTGCTGATACCTGAACTGGCAATGCTCATTAGTTTGATTTTTTGTTGAAATCTACTGTGGATTTAGTCATTGAGTGTTTTTGGGCAGAGGAGTTAGGATTTCTTTCACAGGCTTGCAAATGCTGATCATTATTGAGGCTGGCTGAATTTCAAATTTCAGTATATTGACTTAAAGCCAATACTTTTGCAGACATTTCAAAAATACACGTAGTAGTTTAATTTGGAAGGGACCTCTAGACACCAGCTGGACCAAACTGCTCAAAGCAGGGCCAGCGTCACAGATAGATCATGTTGTACAGGCACCATCCAGCTAAGCTTTGAGTCTCCCCAAGGATGGAGGCTCCACAACCTCTCTAGTCAACCTGTTCCAGTGCTTAAGCACTCTCACAGTGAAATGTCCATTGCAGCTTCCTCTTGCTGCCCATCAGCTAACTAGATCAAGACTTTTTTGAAAAAATTTAAATTCTGACAGTATATGACGCTATTCTGTAAAGACTTAAGACTTTCAAAAGGAAACTTTTTTTGTTGTTACTGTTTTAAAGCAGGACATGATATCCTCCAATCAGAATAGCACTTTTTTTAACCTCATTACCTACACAGTACAACATTCCATTTTTAAAACCACAATACAGCGTAGTAGAAAAAGTCAGTGCAAAAGATAACAAAAGAAGCAAAAGAATAGTGAAGAAGGCAAGGTAGTGTTTTCAGAAGCGCTTATGGCACTGCAAGTTCAAAGTGATCCCAGTAATATAATTCATTTGGCAACATTATTTGTTGCTCACTACAGCCTGTATTTCTAAACAGATAAAACCCCATCTGTTCCTCAAAGAACTTCACAGTCACAGCAGCACCTACTTAAAGAAATGTAAAAATAAGAGTGTTTACTTTCTGTCACACCTAATAAATGTAGCAAAGGGAAATAACAAGCACAATTGCTGACAGTGATATATTTATCAGCCAGTGATCCTGCGAAGACACCTGGATGATGAATTATTAATGGTCACTGCAAAGCCAGCAGGAAACTGGCCACCACCTAGCACAAGATCTGGTGTTCAGCATCTTACAGTAATCTCGTCTATATTGGATGTTTCTAAATTGGGCCAACATGAGCACAGAGCAGAAGAAACAAGGAGCGCTTTCCAGCACCTTCCAGTTATCAGGTGACATATGTTGCAGCCATCACACCTCATCCAACTAATGTCAAACATCATCCTTAGTCTGCAGCTATGACCCATACAATAGAGGAAAGGTGATATGCACTGTCTTAAGCTTGAGCAGCTCCCACTCAAAGGTGTTTCACGGCCATGCTCCCCCCACAGGTCCCCTGTGATTTCTAAGTACTGACAAGGAACAGGGAAGAATCCAGGTTATATAAACTGAGTATGTCTGAAAGGTTATGTTATAAATGCCTCGACATAGTCTTTGCCTGAGTTTTACACACTAGTGAACCCATCAAGATGCACTTACCCTATAGAAGGAAGGACAATTTAGATGCCCTGGGATCACAACTTTTTGCTGCTCTGCACAATTAAATGGCCTTTGGTCTCAGCAACTTGTAACTTTTTAAACCAAATGCACAGGCACAAAATTTGTTTGCAAGAAGTTCTGGCCCTGTGACCACAGTCTACTCCCTTTCAACTACCCTGAAAATTCCTTTTGCTTTTGAGTGGGGAATATACCATCCACCCAAAGTAAACAGAGTTTCCAAGTTTGAGATGGTAAGGGTACAAACCCCTACACTTCAACCAGAATAGCGTATTTTTTCCCTTTTCAGAATCAGCATGTCACAAAGGGATAAAAAAAAAATTGTCTCTGGCCTCACCAGGTGTCACAATATTTCTGATCTGCCAATAAAATAGATACAGCAAGGAAAGACTGGCACTTTGTCTGATTTGTCTCAATCCTTCACACATTACTCCTCCACTGGAAAATAACACTTTGTTTGATAGGAGTCCAAAAGAAAAACTGCTCTTGTGAAGCCAAAAAATTACAGAAGGAACAGAAATTGATGCAAAAAAACTCTTCCCCATGAGGTTTTTTCCCCATCTAATGTTTGTTATACAGGGCATACTGAAGTCCCAGGAGCCACCAGTACCCTAGGGCTTGCAAAGAGCTGCTGACTACCCCTGACACAAAGGGTTTCACTCTCTCTGCCTGCCTTAATGGTAATTGTAAATTCTTGCAAAACCAGCATCTCAGCCCACCAAACTGAGACACAAGACTCTTCCTATAACAGGGTCTCTCATTTGGCTTGCAGTCGAGGATATACCAGTAAATGCCATAACAGCAGTGCAAGAATCCTTCGAGTACCTGGTACTGAAACAACCTGACATCTAAAATAAGAACTTTATGTCATATAATATCTGTCAATTTTTTATCTAAAAAAAAGAAAGCATCACAATATTTAAGCAGTACTCCTCACTGAAAAAAAAAATCTTTCTAGGGTGAAACCCATACTCTGATATTGGACAAAGCCATACTATAGATCTTGCTGAATGCAGAGCACCTTCTGCAGCTTCAGAGCCAGCACGCAGTTAGCAGCAGCATTCAATCCATACTCCTGAGTACTTACACTGCTTTCAACAGATGAAGCTAAGAGAATTATTTGGGACAGAACTTTACACAATGCAGTCACTTCTGAACTATGCATGAATTTCTGCTGCTACTCAGGTGCCTAAAAAGCTGAGATCAATTTCCTATTCATTCCCAGATTCTCCCATTTCTGATGAACAAAGCTGACACTGCCTTTATTCTTGGCTGGAATCAGGTATCTGTAAATAAAGCTGTGTATTTTAGATCACACAATCATAGAGTTGTTAGGTTGTTAGAATGTTAGAATTGTTAGGTTAAGTTCAGCCATTAACCTAGAGCTGTCAAGTCCACCACTAAACTATGTCTCCACATCTACAAGTCTTTTAAATACCTCCACGGATGGTAACTCAACCACTTCCCTGTGCAGCCAAGGCTGTCCTCCACAATGCTAAATGTTGTCACCCACACATAGCTATTTTGTAAAATGCTTGAGAAACAATGTATTTTAATTGCTCACAAAGAAAAATCCACTGTGAGAAAGATGACTGAAAACTGTTAACAACTGCTTTGACCAAAAATTTTCAAACAATGCAAATTACTTGATAATTAGGCATTTTCATGTTTTCAGGTCTTTATTCAATAACATGGAGTACCTTAACCTTATTTAATGCATGCTCTCTATTAAAAGACAGTAATTAAATTAATAAGAAAATATTAAATTGGTATTAAGAAAATAATTACCTCCTCTGTTATTTCAAACATTTTAAAATAAAAGTTTATGTAAATGTTATTGATAAGACAATTTCATTTTTTGGTCTTTCTGTCTAAGCAACTGTTTTCTTCTCCTGAGTTACATACAATCTCTGTATGTTACTGAATATACTACTTTAATCTTTAGCCAGCTTTTTCCATGTCTGTGAACAAAGCATGCAGTAATACAAATAGGAAGCAACTTCATCGATTCAAAGGTGACACTAACATGACTCCAATAATGAAAACAAAAAAGCTAATAAAAAGGTATTTATTGTTTTATCAACCAGTTCTTCCAAAAGCTTCCCAAAGAAATTCCTCCACACTGGTCTGAAACTGCCTGTCTGCAATGAATGCAACAAATCCATCTGACAAGGCCTTAAATGGCCTACAAAATAGTGATGTTTTTTGACAGACATAGTTATGCATTGTCCTTTTATTAGTTAATGCAAGGCATTGTTCACTTCGTAAGCATCTTTTTAATCACGCAGTATGCTTGCCTGTATTATTGCCATCAGCACAGATGATTAAAAAATAATGAAATTTCCTTTTTCTCTCCTCTATGTCTGCTTGGGTTTTTTTCTGTTTTTTTCCATGTCTCTACAATGTATGTCAGCTACATAACTTTCATTTTTAAACATACTCAAATGCTGCATCTGTCCGGCATAAGATCTGCATCAACAAAAGCATTTTGCCTAGAGTCTTCCCTTCAGCACCTTTATATCCTGCCTGTGTTTAGCCACAGTTTTACTGAATCTACAGATAAATACTGGGGTTTTTTTTGGCTTTGGTTTGTTTTGGTTTACAAGGGTTAAATGTCACACAGTAAGGTCTAGTAGAGTGTGTCAGTCTTCCGTAAGTTCACAGCACCTGGCCACACAGAACAGATGGATGACCACATCAAAACACATAAGCCAGCAGCTCTCTGCTGCTGGAGTCAATGACATTACCTACATACTTATGTCCTATACAATGCTGAAAACTCCAGTTTTGAAAAAGACACACAGATAACAAACATGCAGTTTCCAGAACTGTGGCAGAAGCACACATTTTTCTAGAAAGGATAAAAGTTCCTCATGTATCTGTACTTAGAGTTATACATAATAATGAATTCAATTACTGTGCCAGTCTATATCAAAACAATTTTTATTTTCAAGCAAAAACAATAAACTAAAATATGAAAGACTGATCCCAACTTCTTCCCTTGTTATAACTGTACTAACAATGCTACACTGTCTTGGAGATGAGACTCTCCATAACCCTGCTGCTGCAGAGAGGAGAAGAGGTGCAACAGCAAGCAGATGTGAGCAACACCAGCCCTTGTGCCAAACACTTTACCTGATGGTGTGCTAGCTGCCATCATGGCTGTACTTGTCGAGTGGGTAAGGCTACTGCTTTCCAAGAAGTAAGAGCTGCCACCACTGTTCTTCTTAACAAGTGTCTCAGGTGCACTGGGCAGGGTCACTGGCTGCCTGATTCCCATTTCCTCTTCCTGAGCTTGTTGCCTTCTCAGCGCAACCTGGAAAGAAGACAGATGTAGGGCATTGTCTCTGGTTTAAGCACAGTTTATAACATCAAATAAGGAAAGACTCAAGGCTGTTTTTTCCTTTTGATACTCTCATGTTGGTATCATGATCCAGCCTGTGGGTAGAGAAAAATATAAAGAAGGTTAGATAGCTCTTTAACCCCTTTTTTAGTCCAAACACATATGTGCAAATCTATAAAATGCTGGTGTCATATACATCTTTCTCCAATAAGGCCACATGAAGCTGTATTAAAGGTGACTGCACTCGCCTGACACAACTGCTCTTGGACAAAGTATACTGTGAAAAAATGTAGTCACCACTCTCATTTCTGCTGACACACAGCTGCCGGGGATAAGAAAGTCATCTACTTGAAGAGCGCTGCTGTGCCTCTTCGTCAGTATAAAGCAGCTCTTCATGAGGGCTGATACTTGCAACCACCTGCTTCATCCAAGCCTGTGGGGTTCCCTTGTTGGCTCTTTGCTGGAAATCTAGCCCTCCAAGGGCATTTCAGCACACAGTATACTGTATGTTGAAAGCCATCACAGCAGAAACACAGCAAATACAGGAAAGTACCCTATGAACATCTGAGGCACCATCACACACACCACAGGTAGCTGGCAGGCTTGGAGTTGTGGGAGCGCCCCACTTCCTTCTCAACACTATGTTCCAAAGCCTGGCTGGCACTGGATAAGCCTATGGGCACTATGCAGTCTGGTGCAAACAAACAATATTCATGGTTACTGAAGATGGAGAGGACTCCTGCCTCATCTGAATTAGTAGATCAATTTTGCACAGCTGTTTACCCAAGTCAAGTTGTGATGTGTGATTTATGACACTGGGAGCCTTAGACCTGCCTACCCTTCAACTTGGCAGGTGAGTGATCTGCATCTGTATTTGAACCTTGAAACCTGTCCCAGATTACAGACTGGCATCTTCCATCTGTCCTTGTTGGAAATTCTCTTGGGTAATTTGAACAGACCTCTTCTCCACTTTCATGGTTAACAACAGCAACATTTTTCTAATATGGATGTGCAATACTGTTAGAGATTTCATGACTGCTCTGGCAAGAGACATCCCAAACAGGAGGTACAGACTTGCAAATACTATGGGTAGTAACTTTGACTTCACAAGCCAATAACCTTGACCTGTAAAATTCCACCAGCACCAAGGAGTTTACTGCAGAAATATCAAAAGGGAAAAAGAGACAATGTGTAACTCCTACACAGATAAGGTTTAGTTAGGAAGGCTTTCAAAGCAATTATCAAATACTAGGCAGGAGAGACAAAACCTCCAGGATGGCCACCGCCAGAACCTGCTAGTCAAAGGCATTCCCCACATGACACAAGCTGCTGGGCAGCCTGTGCTGACAGAGAACTTGCACAGGGAATACCCCATTTTGTGCTCCCTGCCCTAAGGCAGGCAGCAAAAGAATCCCGCATTTATTATTCCATGGTTCAAACTGGGAAAAAAAAACCCCAACACATAATTTGGGCATAATAATTTCTGGACTGCCATGCCACCAACAAGGAGGAATTAGTTAAAGAAAAATCCCAGTGGGTTTAGATGGTGTTTACTATACCTGCAGTGAAAAAAAAAAAAAAAAAGAAAAAAAAAGGATTTGATCCAGGGCTGCTACAGTTTTTAGTCTGCCAGTGGGACACTCATTTTACATGGGATCATGAAGCTCTGAGAGCACATTAGTTGGAAACTGAGTCGGTGGGTCTGATACAACAACTGCCTTTACTTGCACCACTAGTTCTAAAGCCTCATTACTTTGTCTGCAGGGGACTTTCTGCACGAAAGTCGACGACCTGCCATCCGAGTTGCAACGCTCAGGCACGCCAGTAGCCATTACACGCCCAGGACTCCTCTTAACGAAGGACCACGAGGTGGTAATTTATTGTCGATGAACAGTAAATTCAGCGGGACTACCTAACGAAAAAAGTTCCACCTACACAGAACTGGATGCAGTTTGATTTCTTAGCCAATATTGGTAAGTCCTTGTTTAGATTTAAAATGATATAGCCATTCACGGAGCAGCTCTATGAGAAAACGTTAACAATGCAGTTTAAAAATAAAATAGGAAATTAATACAAACTCTACTAAAGCATCTACCTAGCATCAGGAAAAGCATAAATACCGACTTTGAAACCGCCAGTGGAAAATAATTCTTGCTAACCAATTAGTTGACTGGATTACTCGTGATCTAGTAAAAAAAAAAACAAACAAACAAACAAATTGAAAAACTGCAATTTGACGGCTACTAGAAGTCCTCCTCTCAGTAAGTTAGAGAACAGATGCGCGCAGTTCTGCACTGCCAGCACGTTTCGGCTGTGCGCATACCGGGCGGGCGGACGGACGGACGCCGGCGCGCTCAGCGCCCAGCAGCCGAATGCCCACCGCGGCCGGTCGCCATCGCTACTGCGAACTCACCGTGACTTAATTCTTACACGCCTTCTAACACAGCATCTCCTATTTTCACTTTAAAATGGAAGGAAAAAAATTAAAGT
>JANHGL010012489.1:0-15216 GCA_024611195.1 Ceyx melanurus | reverse complement strand
ATAATATAATAACATAATTCATTTATGCCAAGCTGTTCAGTAGACTACTTTTTCTAAAAACTCTATTCTTATGCATTACATGATCCAGGACCTAGCATGCACCCTATCCATGCCTTATTTTATCATATGTAAATGCAACCAATCTCTTTTCAATATGACTTTGAAAATAGCTCTCTAAAATGAAAGCAGCACATTGAGGGTCATTTTGTAAACAATTCTTAAATTTTGTGGTGTGGTTCAGTGTACCCATTAACAGTGGGATTCAAACTAGTTGCAGTATGAATAGAGGGCTGGTTTTTTGACATTATGGCTTTGTGCAGCTCAGTTGGATATTTTTTTTACTTTGATTGGGTTCTTTTTTTTCTAAAAAATATTTTAGAAGATAGACTGAAAAGCAGACTAATTATATACATTGGAATTCTTTTAAAGGGATATCAGATATAAATACAAAGACAAAACATGTATTAGATTTGTAGTGATTAAAGGGAACACTTAACATTCAAAGTACTTTCTGTTAATTTAAAATGTCCCATAAAATTTTGATGCCATACAAATATATTTTTTCCTTATCATAGTTAGCAGCTTTACTGTAGATCAAGTTGTTCCCCACCATGCAGTGCTATCTTATGACCTTTAATATGGTACAGTGCTTATTTCTAAGTAATTCCACTATTTCCTTTCACAGTCTAAATCCAATGAAGAACAGCAAATACTTTAAACCTGTGTTTTTTCTGAAGCCATGAAACAATATAGCACAGATAGCACCTGATTTTGAAAAAAGCTTAAATACCTCAATTGCAAAAATCAATGAAAAAAATTATTTACTTTTTTTTAAAAGTAGGCTTTTGACAGTTTTTTTTAATTATTATTTTCTTTATCATTTTAACCTTTACCCTTAATCCCATTTTGGGGTAAAAAGACCATATAGGCAGACCATATTTTTCTCTATTTTAATATACTCTACTTTTTAAAAAGTATTACTGACCAATGCAATTTTCTTATATCATGGGAACAAAGCTGAATATCTGTTTTCCTTCATTAAATATAAGTATTGATAGATTACCCAGCTCAACAGTTTTATTTTTCAAGATATCCTGAGGGATACTTCAGCATATATCTTTCTAGCTATAATACATTTGAATCCAAGATCTTCAGCTTGCTTCATCTTGTTTTTTTAGAACTCAATTCCTAAATTCTTTTGTACTATTTTAGTGTATGGACTTATAAATAAATGAACTTTTCCCATTTTTAGTTTACATAATGCTCTGATTATGATCCAGATTTTGTTAATACAGAATTCAAACCATACTCTTACTAATTAGTGAAGCTGAAGCACATGCCAGAAGAGCTCATGATTTGCTTGAAGTCATTTTCCACAACAGACCTGGGAGTAGGAACACAGGGGTTCTTTTTTCTAGCTTCTATCTTGAGCCATGACTGTGCAACCACAATAGAGGGTAGAAAGTACAACCTATTTCTGCTTGTGCACTTTGCTCAGAATTGCATTTAAACAGCAGTATTGTTGAGCACAATGGCCTCTTACCATTTCTAAAAGTGTTTCTTACTCCCATCAGCTGGCTGGCTAAATCTCTTGATGAGAAATTTCTACAAGCACAGAAAATAATATCATGTGTATCATCTATTTTTAAAATGCAATTGTAACAAGAGTAATAAGTAGAATGAACCAAAACTCTGTGTGGTGTAATCTCTGGACTTGTAACTTTATGATCTGTTTTCTGATGACCCTACTATTGTGTTATCTTACTTCTGCATCTGAAAAGGCAGATAAATAACATCTCATTTCCCATCAGACTCCCAAATGCCTTAAAGGGAAATATTCAATTATTGCCACCTCTGTAATAATTTTGTAAACTGCTAACAATATATGTTTTAGAGGGCTTCTTTTCTTTCTAAAATGAAAAAAAAATCCTACAAGTCCCTGACCTCTATTTTTCAGACTCATAACACCTTCGCAGAAAATAAATTTTCTTTGTCTCAGTGTAACAGTAAATTGAGGAGTGAGTATCAGCAATGTATGTTTAGCAGGCTCATGTAAGTTCAGTCATGAATATGTGTGAGATTTTGGTAGAAGTTTCTGTAGAAAATCAAACAAGTTTCCACTAAAGAACAGGTATACCTACTTGGACTTAGAGTGGCAAATGATGCACAAAAATCTTACTTGATACTTTTAAAACAAATTATATGAAAAATATTTTGGTCTTTACCTGTTTGGAGTTGATCTGTAAAAATCTTCATCCCAAATGATGTCACATTTCCAATTTCAATCACCCTTCTTATATATTAAAAAAGTTTCTCAAAAAAAGAAAAAATATAACTTATTAGTTACATCTTGAAAAGACAAGACATCATTTTTGAGTGGTTTTATAATATACATATATTATCTCCATCAACAGCTGGTATGTTTTTAGTATTTGAGATAATAATAGTTTACATTTAAATTATTATAATAAAATAATTTTTATATGCAATTCATGTATACAGATTGGAATGCAAGTATATATTTATACATAGATATATAAAGTGTGAAACCTGAAAAAATACCTCAATTTATGAGGTATCTAATAAACCTTACTTTTTAAAGTCATCCAGTTTTCCTCTCCAGCCTTTCTGTAACATCATTCCTGCCTCATCATTGCTAAGACAAAGGAGGGGAAGGACTAATATGCATTTAAATAGTTACTAGGGGAACAATATTATTCTGTATGTAATATTTGATGGTCAGAGAAACGAAATATTGATGGAATTTATTCAAATGTTTTTATTCAGATGTGTTGTATGTTACTAAATTAAATTAATTTACAAAAGTAAGTAATTCTTGTAGAGTTCTTTGTTTGTGTTACTTTTAATCTAACCCAGCAAGCCTAGCAGCCATGAATAACTGCCATTTTAAAGTGTATAAATGACTCCCAAATATCTTCTCAGTACAAAACAATAGATTGGAAAGACAAAGAAATCGTGCAGAATCACCTGTTGATTGTTTCCCATTAGTGTTAGAATGTCCAAGAGTTCTTTTTTCAAAGTATTTTGAACTGATAGCACAAGAACTTCAAATGTGGTACCACTTTTAATTTACTAAAACATTTCGACAACTCATTTTAATGTGGTCTTCAAAGCTCTTAAGTAATGTGGAGACAGGGACTATAGAGACACAGCATTCAGTACACTGAGATAGCATTCGGTTCACTGAGGTCTTTCTGGGAAAAAGGAGTACTACAGACAAAAGCTCAAAATGTTGATGCCAAAAAAATATGCTGATTCTGAGTAATTCTTAACTTTTGAGAGAATTTTTGTCACTATTTCCACCCCACAATAGATTCTATTAAAAAAAAATTAATAATTTATTAATATCTCTCTTTCTGTTTAAAAAATGTAACTTTGTTCTTCTTGGCTCTACTGTTTATTTTGTAAGAATTTATTTTCAAGACAACCTGTCTAAATGAGAAATAGGAAGGATCTGTCTTCATTAAAGCTGTGGTTATAATAAGAACATCTTCATTTGTGTGAAAACTGAGGCAAAATTAGTAAAAGTCTTTAGACAGAACTCTAATCATAGTGATTCAGTGTTGTTAAGAATTTAGAGTGTTTCTGTAGTGCTTGTGTCTATGATAACAGTTAGACAAAAAAAATAGAATCAATAACATCCCGATGTGATAAAACCAGAATAGTTTATTTTTCTGTGTTTACTCTTCTCTGTCATTACTTTCCTATCACAACACATTCTGCAACTGTTTCACATACACTAAAATGAACTTCTGTTTTAGGTGGCACTTTGTAAAAGCTAAACATTAAAAAAAAACAAACAAAGGCAACAAAAAATGAAACACAACCAAATGAAAAAAAACCAGACAAACAGGTTTGAGGTGGTGGGTCTTGTTGTGACTTATTTATAATCTTCTCTTTGTGGGTCATCAAGATGATGCCAGGCACAAATATATCATACACCATTGTCAACACTATAGTAAGTTAGCTATGCAGGCAAGTGCCAACATCATTATGCAAATAGCAGCACTATTGGCTTATCAGTCAAACCTGCTGCCAGAGTGCCTGGGAGACTGATTTCAATAAAGGGGATACATTCTATCTGAGTGAGGCTGACATTAATAATTTACGATTAATCAGTTTATGGAAACATGTTAACAGCAGAAGGCTGTGGAGAACGAGATGAATGTCTTGTCTCCACTTTTCCTATTTGTTTTCCTCCTACCTTTTTTTTTTTTAATTATTAAAAGACACATAGGACTCGGTTCTTCATGGGAGAATGGATTGTCTTATAAAAGGACCATACAGAAGTGCAGAGATGGGGAAAGAGTAATGAGAAGTCATCTGACTTCCCATAAGTGGGATTGGAGCTGAGCTGCTGATGAATTTGCTTCTTAGGTCATTGCCAACAGCCAGGCTTGTGTCAGGATGTGCTACTAAGAGCTGAATTAGTATTGTGCCTAGGCTTTAGCTGTGAAGTATAAAATCACAGGCATCTAAATATTTTATATTCCCTCATGAATCGTTGCCATAAATGTGTCTTTTTTTCTTGGAGTCTGTGCACAAAATAGTTAATATATATTAAGTGGAAAGCTGTGACTACAGTCTGTAATTCAGTGAAAGGAAAGTCAACCTTTAAGAAAGTTGTAAACATCCTTACTGAGCTGAGCCTCTGAAATTCTGTAAATTCTTCAGTTAAGATCTAAGTGCAAAATTATTGAGTCAATTAGACCTTGATAGCAGGAATCCCTAAGGCTAGAAAAACATGGAGAGACATTGGATTGAAAAGTTGGTCTTCCACCATGGCTTGCTTTGACAAGTCTATCAGTGATCTCTCCAGGTGGAACAGATAGAATATTATCAGGTTTGAGCAGTTTCACTGGGATCTTCTGAAATTAGCCATGTGCATTCAGTTTTTGCATGTTGTTGAGCTCATGTTTCAGGAAAACAAACAAAAATAATAAAAATAATTAAAAAATTCACACACAAATAAAACTGAGATAAAAAGTAATGCTTTTATGTAAATAATCAGGCTGCCTGAAATGTATCTAAACACAAATTTTCTTTAACCAGAGGTGTGTGTATTGCTAGCAAGTGTTGTATTCCACCAAAGGGTATTTCCTTTTAGTGTTTAGTATAACGGAGAGTCATGGTACTGCAATATTTATTTCAAATTTTGATCTTGTTATGCATCCTCCTTAGATGCTCACTGCTCAACAATGCACCCTACTATGAGGTATTAGAAGGCTGAAAGATGTATCAAAGTACTATGAGAATTGAAACATAAATGTATCAGTATCAGAATGTGTATTTCATTATACACTTTTACTTTGCCATGTTAATATTTGAGAGTCCTAATTTATACTTCTCAATTTTAATCTGCATATAGTTTATTATTATTAACCATCAGAGACTCTGGGAGCCTTCAAGTTTATGCTAATAGACTCTTAAGTAATTAATTTGAGCCACATTGCAATGCAGAATACTTCAGTGAAAAAAGTAATTGATAAATCAACTGCTAATTGACATGAGATAATGAAGGTACTTTTAAGGTGCAGTGAGATTGTCACCTAATTAGCTTTGTACAGAAAGTAAGAATGCGTTTACTACCAGAGTTGCAGGCAAGTAATTTATTTAAACAAAATCAGGTAAACATGTAATGTGAATCAGAAGTTCATACTGGGTATCTTTATCATTCTTAGTTTTCTTTGCTTGTAGTTTTTCTATTTCTGTATGAAAAATAAGCTCCTTCTCTGTCTTCCTCTCCTTTTTTACCATGCACCCACTACTTTCTGCCTGAGGTTCCCAATCCAGCTCTTCCCTACCTTTGCACTGAAAAAGAAGAGAGCATTAATTGCTCAGAACTCAGTTTGATTGGGTCATAAATGGGAGGTAGAAAAGACACATTAGTGGACTTTTTCCACTTCTTCAGAAATTACATAGTCTCTGAAGAATTTTATTGTTCTCTAAATTTTCCATCATCTGTGAAGATAAAAATAATCTTGATGGTTTCTTCGAGACATTCCTGTTTTCTATGTTTAGAAGGGATATGTTGTGGCAGAAAAAGTCATACAGCAATTATGACTCCTAGCAAGTGATGTAAATAGTTCATCATAAATCTGCACTTCGATGATTTAGGGAGAGCATGAGTTGGATAATTTTCAACCTTTTCTTGTAAAGAGAACCATATATATGGAGCAATATTCTTTTTTTTTTTTTTTTTTTTTAATCTTGTTTTCCAAACATGCAAAAATTGTAAGCATAAACCTTAAGATATCTAACTAGATTTTGTAACATTTCTTCTCCACTGGATTTGAAATGCTTCTCAAAGTTCTCTCAGTATTATAAGTAACACCAATGGTAGGTGTAGAAATAAAAGTATTTCCCTGAATGTCACCTGAGAATTAATGACAGAACTGACAGCTGGATCCAGATTTATATTGTCTTTTTCACTGCTTCTCTAAGCTTCGTCCTGTTATTTAGTGTTAGTAATCAATGCACCAAGGAGTAGCACTTTTGTAGATAATCCTAGTATTTAATACCTTTGTATTACAACAATGTTTTAACTAAGACCTGAATTCTGATTAGTATTTTCCAAAAAGTTTTGAAGGCCACTTAAGGCAATAGAAGATTTTGGACTGATATCAGAAAATTGAGTCAGACTTAATTAGTTAGACTACCAAAATAATTTTATCATTTTGGGGTTATGTGATTCATTGTGTCTCTAAGACTATAATTTAATGCCTCTAATTTGTTAATAGATAATAAGCTACTATGTCACAGCTAAAAATGAGAAGTGAAAGGCAGCTATTATAGATGGATTGAGCAATATTCTCATCTGATCTATTTGTATAATTACATTAATTTCACAAAGGAGTATAAATTTAACCTCAAAAGGTTACAAAAATCCTACTTACAGGACAGCCTTCAAATCAACCAGTCAATTCTACATTTTAATTACTTAATTTTTAATCTTTGCTTTCTTTCACTATCTGTATCTTAAGAGTAGTCCAGTGGTTTATTTCCTGAACCAGTGACTGGATTAAGAGTGATATCTGAAACACAAAGTAAGAAATACAAAGAAGGTTATGTTAGTAGCCTAGGAGCACAGGGAACCATACTTTTGGTGTAGCTTCCTTTTACAGAGAAACACACTCAGTCATGGTTGTGCCATACTCATGCTTAGGAAGATTACTTGCTTCTACACTGGTATGAAGTCTTTGGCATAATGTCAGCCATGAGTAGTAATTATTATTTCATTTCCAAATATGGTATTAGCTATATATGATTTTGCCACTTTTTGTCTTCAGTAGGGCAAAACCTGACTGCAAAAGGTTCAATCTCTAGCAAGGACTGTCATTAATACAGAACATGATGAGGCACTTCCTCATAGGCAGGAGGGCTGTGGGCGGACACGTAAATTATTTGTTCTCATTTGTGTCTACACATTGAGTACACCTGTTACATCCTTAGCCTGCGGTTGGCCAGCTCAGGGGACCACTACTAAAAGTCAAGGCTTTTTTGTGTCTTCCTGTAGATGTGTTGCTTCTTCCTATATCCAATCAAATAGGAATATGGAAATCTTCTGTCCCTGACAAACTCCATCACAGGTTCCAATAGTAAAGCCATTCAATATGCGATAGCAGCCTTCAGGTCTTCAACTTAGCTTTCTGCATGACAAGATTGACTTTTCAATGGCTGTTTCCTTGATTTTTATGAGTGTAGTCCTTGGATCAGTCATGCTTCTCTTGGGTGGGGACAATTAATAATCATTGTTAGAGGTTTCTTGTCACATTACTTTTACTAATATAATGTTAAGCAACCGTTTGAGCCATTCATCTCAAATGACCGAAGAGATGGTGAAAGTACAGATTACCAATGCCAATTACAAATTTGATTTTTTCTCACCCACCTGAGATAGATTCCATAGATGAGTTAAAAATTAATCTTAAAATCTTGGAAATTACTTTATACATTGTAGGTGCATTAACACTCTTGTCTTTTATATCTGAACACATACATTTTGCTGCTGATTTTTAAAGAAGGCATAATCCAGTTTCCTATTTTTTGTCTGTACTTAGCCTACAAATAAATCCCTGATTTAGGAACCCCCCCCATCCTCTTCAGAAAGAGAAAGAAATAAACGCTCCGGTCATGGAGTTTACTGGTCCCAGTGCTGCTTCCACACTGCCGGTGGTCAGGGCCTGTTGGGAATAAGCCCAAGGGAAGCATGCCAGGGCTTGAAGGACGGTGGACTAGTAAAGACTCTCACTCTGCCATCTCCTATGAGAAAAGGGATACATGCTTAGAAATCATGGAAGCACTTGAGAAGGGTCTGGTAGGAATTGGAGTCCAGACTCATAAGAAGGTATTGGAATAATTAGTTTATCTGAAGTGCATCTATTCCAATGCATGCAGTATGAGCAACAAACAGGGAGCTTGAAGCCTTGATGCACCAAGAAAGCTGTGATGTAAAGGCTATCACAGAAATGTGGTGGGATGCCTCACAGACCTGGAGTGCCACAGTTGATGGCTACAAGTTCTTCAGGAGGGATAGACAGGGAAGAAAAGGTGGTGGAATGGCCCTGTATGTTAGAGAATGCTATGAAAGCTTGGAAATCAAGTGGGGTTGAGAGTGTTTGGATTAGGTTAAGGACCAATAAAACTGATATCACTGTGCAAGCCTAATATAGACTTTCAGCATCAGAGATAAAAATTGAGGTAATAAGCCTCTGAGATATAGACATCTCAGTTCCACAGAGGGCAAATGAAACACATTGCCTGAAGTGTCCTGACCTTTTTATTGTTGATCTTCTGCATGTTGCCCTAGCAGTTCATTTAAAAGCATATTTCAGGTGAACTAGACCACTTATTTTTTCAGAATGAAAAAATTGAATTGGAGGTACCGCAGTAGCCCACTGAGGAATAAATTACACATGCTGATGTGTAATACACCATAATTCAGAATAGAAGGAAGGGAACCATTCTGTTGGTCAGGTCAGGAAAGTCCCATGTGTCAGGTTTTCCATATCAGGTAGCACATGATGGTGTCAAAATAGAATATATAAATAAAACCATAGAAAATCAAATCAAAGCAATAAAACAGTATGACAATATGTAACAGTTTTCTATGCTTGCACTTCATACACTGTACTTCATTATGTTATCAGATTCTTCACTATGACTATTAACTTTCACTTTTTGTATTTTATAATATGATTATTTTATTATTATTATTAATCTGTAGGTCACATCTCTACAGAGTCATTGAGTTGAAGGGAATTTGGTTCTCACATTTGAATCCCATCACAGAGGAAATGAGATATTAGTCTGACTATAAAGCACTGCTAGGGGCTAATGGCAAAATATTTTTTTTCTTTATACTTATAAATTTAAATGGTTAGCTATATTATCTTTACATCTCTTCTTGATTAGTTCTGTGAATCTCTTTGGCTACCTCTACAGTACTTTTAAACCCTGTCCATTATGAAAATGTTTTAAGAAAAATCAGTTTGAGAACTCAAAACTTGTCATAATTTATTCTAAATTCTGTTGCATCAGATATCTGAAAATCTTACAAAAATGTTTCAGTGATCTTCTAGTAAATAATTCTTCACTTCTGTATAACACTATTTCAGAAAATCACAGCACATTAATTAAGCTTAACAACAATACACTGAGTCAAAGAAATATTTTCACATGCAGTAAAACATTTTTACATTAGTCTATGATATGATCAGATTCCTCCAGTTATGAGTAATGAAACCAGATGTAATCATGGTGTAGTTCAGATTCTTAGTGCCTTTGCATAATTCTGTCTCATTTTAATATTGTGGAAGCATTTTTTTTTATAATAGAAAATCAAATGAAGCTTTATTCCATTCTAGGAATGCAAAAAAAGGTCACTGAGAATCTGTACTGGGCTGCAGCTGCAGAGGAATACTTGGTAATGCATAAATTATCTGCAGCCTGAGAAATATAAAGAGGCATTAATAGTCCAGTCACTAATTTTAGGTCAGTACAAGGAACACAAAAGAAAATTAGATTAAAAAAATATAATAATTTTGGGTAAAAACATTTTGTGTTGAAATAGAAGAACTATTTAGGTATCCTAGGGCTAAAAAAAGCAAAGCAGAATATTAACAGATGGAAGTATAAAAGGAAGTACATTGATTTTCATAAGTTCTAAGACAAAAATTGAGAGACAACCTAAATTAAAATTTTGATAATATCTGAGTGAGATGCAAAGAAAACACTACTAAGTTTAGTACTGTACTGTACTAAATGTGCACAAGTGCTTACATATTTTTTAGGAAAAAATCTTAAAATTTTCACTTCTAGGCAAATGCAACTAGAGATAGAAGGGTGTTTGTAAATTCTTCCTTGTATAGAATTGACTGACTGAAAACTGATTTTAAACAAGCTATCCAGAGTATGAAAAATATCTACTTGTATTAACACTCATTAACAGATTAAATTTACAGACATATGATGTGCAGTGATCAACTAAAATTTTCATCATTACAAATGTCAGTGGCATTTACTGACTTAATTGAAGGAGTGATGACTCTGGACTGGCATTAATTACCAAATATTTTTTGTCAGGATTATGAGGTCTCACATTAGAAAATACCTGACAGAACATCCCTTCTGAGTAAGAAAAGACTCCTAAGCAAAGTGAACTCATTCTTTTGACGTTTATAAAATGGACCACTTCAAATACAGTGGCTTTGATATTTCCTGATGATTTGTTTAAATTTATTCTGTGTTTCTGTGTCACAGATTGAAGACGGTAATTTAAAAAAAAATTCTTAAAGATTCCTAAGATTGATTACTGAATAAATTCAGCAAATTTAGCATCTCTATCAATTTGCCAGAATTCCTGTTCTCACTTGTAGCCACCTAAAAAGTTATTTTGAATCACATTTTTCAACTCCAATAGAAATGCAACCTTGCCTCTAAAAATCCAGTGTTGTTGCAAACCATTTTCTTGTCCTTAAGGAAAGGTTACTCAAACAGCAAGGACTAGGAACAATTGTGTTGTTGGTTTTTTTTATTACTCAATAGGAAATGATTGCAAGGAGTGTGCATACTGCAAAACTTACTGCACTGGGGTTTTGCTTTAGCTTTACCTAAGGAAAAGTACCAAGTAAATAACAATGGATATAAATACTGTGCTTGTAGCACTAGAACGTATTCTACTGTAAAGATACTAAACTGATTGGACTCCTCTGCTTCAGAAAATTAAAAAAATAAAACAACAAAAAAACATTCTTGACTGATTCTGAAGATGTACTGCAAAAATCTGTTGTTCAGAAATGCTTTTCTGCCCAGAATGTTTTTCCTGCCCTAATCAAAGCAGACACTTCTCAGTAAATTCAACCACAGTTCCTGCCTCTCAGTATCATAGGAGCTTTATTTTGAAACGTATTCTCTTCTGAGGAATAGACTTGCTGTTCATGCTCTCGGTTCTCACATCAAACATTTGGGGGAATATGGTGTGTGGGCAAATTCACTGAGAAGTCATTCTCTAATTCAAGTAATTCTGTCACTTCTGGGCAATCTGTCTACCTACGTTTCCAGCTTACTGGACATTTGTTTTTCCTGGAGTGAGCCCAGGACAGCTACAGGGCATATAAGATGTGAAAAGAAACAAAACAAAAACAAAAATACAGACCAATCAAAACATAATATAAATAATTTGCAATAGAGACAAAACACATAAATATTGAGGTCAATTATATGCTTTTCACAGTCTAATCGTATGAATTACTAGATGTTAATGTCAAAACTGATCCACATCCTAAGTTTGACTTTTATGAAATGGAAACAGAAATGTGAATCTTTTCTTTCATCCCTGAACTTAGTCTTCCTTTTTAAGTCTTCTTTTCCCTTAGTTTCATAGCTTAATTTCTTTCTCAGACAAGCGGCTCCTCTCTCAATTATAAAACCTATCCAAATTAGTTGATTGTTAAGAGGTGATACTGATGTTGCAAACAGCTCGTCCTGCTTTGTCTTAGAACAGAGCTGATTATGTTCAGTGATTTCATTTTTAAACTCAGTCTGTTCTAACTGCACTTTCTGAAGTTAATGGCAGATTTTTACAGACAGTCTCTCCTTCCAGCAGTGATTCTCCGTGTTTAGAGTTGCTGCCAAGGATTGGGGTGTGCAGAAAAGGTCTTGCTTATACTTCCTCTTGTGCAGACCAAGGTCACTGCTAAATCTTGTGCACCATATTGGGGTTACAGAAAGTAAAACAGGGCACCTGCAGGAAAGAATGGCCAGGACAGGTGACCCCAAAATGACCAACAAGGGATTCCATCACATAGCCGTTATATTCAGTATAAAGCTGAAGGATAATGAAGGTCAAGCCTTTTTTAAAATGGCCAGTGTCCAAGGAGGACTCCGTCCATTCTGTGTTCAATCTAGATTCATGTGTTCCTGAATCCAGTTCCAGAATACATCTCTTAAATCTGTTTCCTGTCTGCTTCTGAGACCAGTATGGCACTGCCCCAGCAGCTGCTCCTCAGCTTCAGTGGCGATGGTGACATAATTGCCATCAGGGGATTGGTTTCAATATTGGGTTTTACTATATTTGTATATATTCCATTTTATTATTAATAATATTTTAATTAAAGCTTTTCTAGCTTTCTTTTCTAATTTGTGTCTCCCCCTTATTCCCTTACTCTGTCCCTTTGGGAAGGGAGAGGGGTTAACAAAGAGTGTCTATTACAGGTCTAGTGGACAGCCCTGGCCTTATACCTTGACACAGCTATAGGAAGTTTTGAGAGCAGTTTCTTTGGAAAATTAAATAGCTTGTGGGCTTCAGTCAAAAGCTTTTATCTTTTTTTTCTGTAACATGACCTCTGCTTTGTCTGCTTTGTGTCTAAAGAAAGAAGTTTGCTCTCACTACAAGGACCAGCTGAAGCACTGCATCCTGGGGAATAAGCAGTATGAACCACACCTTGAATGGCCTGACAAAGAGGTTGCTGCTACTGTTTTCAAAGGAGATACTTGGTAAGGATTTGTTATATTTAATATAATAACTTATTATTATATTAAAGAATTCATGCTTTGTACTTGTCCAAACAGGCTTAACTGTTGAGGTAAAATTCATCAATCTATTGCTCTCATTTTATTCTAATGCTGTTCCCCAAAATCATATATCACTCCATCCTTGAGTTTATGTCTTTTCTTGCTTCAATCTCTCAATTCTTTTTGTTCCTGCTACATTTTGGCACTTACCATTATGATTCCCTTAACCAGAATCTCAATGTTATGACCTAAACATGGCAAGATCAAGAGCTCTTTTTCATTTTAGGAAAATCCAAGAATGTTAGCATTCAGGAGACAATTAGTTAAGTTATGAAAACACAGCTCTAGGGCTTGCTAATATGCTCTTACTGGAATCTGAAGAACTCTGGCAATTTTACCACATATACATAGACACTAAAAATGGAGCAGAGCTAGAAAGATTTCAGACACACAGGGAAGAAAAATGACTGAAAGATTCATTTTTGAGAAGAAACTAAGACTAGAAAGATATGCAAAACAGTGGTCTGAAATAGGACATCCTGACTTCATTTCTCACTCATTCCGTGTATAAGCAGCACAGATCAGATAGCATATATTCATTTCCCTTGTAGACAATTGCTTGTGTGCAGATGTTAAAATTCCCTGAAAGTGAAGCAGCAATAAATTGAGTCAATAGTTTTCCTGTCATTCAGTCCTTTATGCTGTCCACTGGCCATACTAACTTCTTGATGTTTATTCAAGCAGCTAAGCACCTTTCTTAGATTATTAGGGTGCTGTCTGCTGAAAGCCCATTTCAGTAAATATGTAAGGTCTCTTCTAGCTGCAGACAAGCCTGCAATATCATTTTTGTGTGATTAATAGCACTAGGAGGAGTGAATTTCTCATGACATGGGTGACTAAACTCTTCTAGGTCATCCAAAAAAATCAAAAGCTGTTTTCTTTCTGAAGGTGACATAAGTGCTAATTGTTTTCCTGATGCCACATGCACACAAACTTATTTCTGCAGAGTTTGTGGGCTCAATTGCTTGGGAAAAAGCATTCCAGTCAGACTGGCATTTTGAAGCCTGGAATAGCTTCCTTAATTCTTCACATGCCACAGACATCACCTTTTGGAAGCAGGGTATGACAGTTTAAAATGAAAGTAATCTTTCAACAGCTTAGAGGTTCCTTTTTTATTTTCCCCTCTTGAAACACACAGTGTGCAAAGAGGTAATGACAAAAGGAATTAATTTTATATCCTTCTAAAATTTCAGCAGTTTAGCTAGCCCAAATGGCAACTTTAGATGCCATTTAGATGGTGGATATCTTGCGGTTATGTGACTTACTGGGAGCATCTCAGATGTAGATATTTCTCTTGTTTATCACTGCATTATGTACATGAAAGCAATTATTTACTGAAGAAAAAGACATAATGTAACAAACGTGTCTACTATGTAGTTGATCTCATTCAGATCTTGGATCTCTTTTGGGATCTTTTTAATGTTTTAATGGTACTCCAGCCTCCATTTATTCAAGATTGCAGATGAAAGTAGATGATTGTTGTGGTCAGAGATTTAAAAAGACTAAACTCCTTATTTCACCTTAGTTATATTATTCATAGTTTCTTAAGCAATTTCAAATATCACTAGGGGTAGTCACCAGCTAAGTATTTATCATAGATCCAATGGAAACAAAGGGCTCAGTGTTAGGACCAGTACTGTTCAACATCTTTATCAATGACCTTGAAGAGGGGATGGAGTGAATGCTTAGCAAGTTTGCAGATGACACTAAAGTGGGTGGGTGTGTCAATCTGCCTGAGGGTCAGGAGGCTCTGCAGAGGGATCTGGCCAGGCTGGAGCAATGGGCTAACTAACTGCATGAGGTTCAACAAGACCAAGTGCAAGGTCCAGCATTTTGGTCATAACAACCCCCTGCAGTGTTACAGACTTGGGGAGAAGTGGCTGGAAAGCTGCGCTTCAGAGAAGGACTTGGGGGTGCTGGTGGATGGCCGACTAGATATGAGCCAGCAGTGTGCCCAAGCAGCCAAGAAGGCCAACAGCACCCTGGCATGGATCAGAACAGTGTGGGCAGCAGGAGCAGGGAGGTGACTGTACCCCTGTACTCAGCACTGGTGAGGCCTCACCTTGAGTACTGTGTCCAGTTTTGGGCCCCTCATTACAGGAAGGATGTTGAGATACTGGA